>LBNU01022965.1:26711-41922 GCA_014162995.1 Artemisia annua
ACGGGAAATAGTCACACAAAATACACATTTACTAGAAAGAATCATCTCAAATGTCACATATATTATATATTTATGTGGCCAAAGGACGAACAATAGTTACTCTCAGAAAACATTCGTGTGACTATAAGGTGTCTACGGTCACTGATACTGACTAATCCAACAAAACTTGTGCCTAATTTGTCACACATATTCGGGGTTTTGGTCACTCTTTTTAGATGGAAAAGGCCATGAACTCAACAATGTGACCATATGCCACCTACGGTGGTGGGACCTTTGGTGACACACAACGAAAAAAACGTGTGTGACTATATGCATATCGTCACACATTTTTGGCGTGACCAATACAACTTTTTGTACTAGTGTTTATATTGGATTTGACAAAACAAAAGTAGTAGAAATTGTTACCAAGTCTTTTTTAACAAGGTAATGATAAGTCTAAAGCCATGCACTCTTCGCATGCATAACATTAGACTGGGGGGCTTGATGACGTACCCTCTGCTCTGCTAACGAGCGTTACCGTCACTCTGGTACTTAGCTTACCATTTGTACAAAGGGTAATGATGTACCATCCTAAAGGATGAAGCCTACACCTTCGTCCAACACATAATGGTGGCGTAAAGTCATTCATAATGGCTACCACAAGGGAATCTGCCAAAGAAAGAAAAAAGGCTCACTAGTTAGGAGGGAGTAATAACCTAACTAGATCATTACAGTTGAAGTTCAGAGGTTTGTAAATCTGTGCCGTAGTGCCAAAGATCAAATGGCGAGATCGTCGGATGAGAGAACTTCAAGTCTGCCTCAATATCTAGACTACAGAGACTCTGCGCTTCAACAACATCAACATAGTTTACTATTGTTGTAATTTTACATTGTTAATGTATTTATAGGTCTCATTGTAACCATTCACGTGTAACGATATCTTGGAGGGAGATTGTTAGCCTTGCTATTTTATAAAAGATACCGTCACACAAAAGAAATGGACTAGATATATAGCAAATAGTACCTTAGGGACTATTATTGTAAATTGGCAAACTAGTAAGGTGATGAGCCTATAAATACCCCTCATGAATCTCCATGAGGGGTGTGGGAAAGTATCTGTAAAGTTTCACTTCATTTCATATTAATAAAACACATAGTTCTTCACCTTTCTCTCTCTACTTTCTCTCTCTAGAAATAACCATGGTTTACACATATTTCGATCAACCGCGACCTCCGGAACGTGAATCTTGGGTTCTACATAAAAGTAATAATAACAAATAGTTATTCCACCCTAGTCATAAAAAGCACAGAAATCATACACTAGCCCCTTAGCAAATAGATTACCATAGGCTTGGGAAAGGATCAAAAACCTCCTCCACTAGGCGTAAGCACCTAAGATAAACTATCAAAGAGGGCTTTTCAAGGGTTGTAACGTTAGGTGTAGGGATATGATAAACACGGTTTGTTGGAATAAAGGATATTTTTAGTGGTGGCGAGTTAACTATCTTGATCAAATACATGCACAATGTGACGTTGCTAAGCCAAGACTCGACTCAACTTAAGCTAAAAAGAAAATGGCAAAAACATAAATAAACATAAAAGGAAACGGGATGGTAGTCCGTATGTTTTATTCTCTTCTTCTTTTTCCAATTTTTTTCGTTTTTCTTGTTTTTTTTTCTTTTTTTTTCATACACTCTTGCCCTACCATCCAAAATTATACATCATAGGGGCCTCGGTTCTCCCCTTACACTTGAACTTTTACATACTTTACAAATAACTATTCTAATGACTCGATTACGATAATTGAAAAACTTGGAGTACTTTAAAATGTTAACGCACATATGGGGGTAATAATTGACTTCTTCCCCATTACTCTATTAGACTAGTACTTTACCCATGAGTCCCAATCGTCCCAAAATAATATGTACAAAATATGACTCGACTTAGCAATCATGTAATCAATAAGACAATTAACTAAGGGTTAAAACAAATGTTGTCATAATAATGCACTAAAGGTGAGTGCATACAAGGTAGGTTAAGGCGATTTGGGTGTACATTTGGGGTGGATTGTACACAAGTTCTTCCTTTAAGTAAAATGCTTAAAGTTAGAAACGAAAAGATAGGCTCTGAGGGGTGTACTAGGGGTATCGTGTACTAAAAGTGAGTACAACGCTAAGGGTGTAGGAAAATTACTTGACCAATGAAGTCAATGTAATTATATTACAGGTGTAAAACAAGGGGTTATCCTAATTCTTCTTATCATGTAGTAAATCTAACTACACGAATGTAGTCTCACTTGTGGATTTGGGATGGTCACTAACGCAAGTTCTAAAATCTAAATACTACCGGTACACAAACAAGCATACTAAATAAACTTAGTAGATCGCTAGCGCGAGTCCTTGACGCTTCAACTAACGGATGGTTACTAGTGCATAACAGATGGTCACCAAGTCATACACTAGGTCGCTAGCGCGTTAGTCACTTAATCTAACACTCGGATGGTCACTACCTTATTCATAAAATTTTGAGTGGTACAGTTTTTGTGCTAGTAATAAAATTCCCTATCCATGAGAGCTTATTATGCCTAAAGTTTCACTCCTATATGTTGTAAAAAATTTTAAATTTGGCGCTAAAATTGCCCTAACAAATATTTCTTTCAGTTTTATTACACATCTACCATTAAACAAACAAAAATCAAGCGTAATAGCATTCTCTAAGGTGTCTTCATTTACCCCCCCCCCTTACACTTAAACCGAACATTATCCCTAATGTTCACTAAAAATATGTAAATGTAAAGAAAATGAAAGAATGAAACAAATACTCCCCTGATTCGTTTGGTGTGGATTATGTTGTAACATGGTTAGATCTTCTTCCTAGATGATGTAATATCTTCAAGATTAAAGCAGCGCCAAAAGCTTGATTCCATCTTCATCTCCTTGTCCAATATAACCTGTTAAACCTGAGAAAACAATCTAGGTAAACCTTGCGTAAAATCGACGGTAAAATCTATATAATGATATAATGCTTGTGGAATGAATGTTTGCAGATTCCTGGAGTTAAAGATGCAATAAATTTCATAATCCCGGCAGAAAAACTAAATTTTAAGAATTTTTCTGGAATTAGTACCTAACGCCGTCAGGTTGTAAAGCCTGACGCCGTCAGAACTGATCTGACAGAATTTTTATGTTTAGTTTCCGAAAAATTTCTGGAAAAACAAATACTTTAATTCCTGGAATCCTGCAAAATTTCAATATGACTCGATACAAGCATTTGACTCAAACAAATACTAATATGTATGTTCATTTAATATCGTTACGATTCATGTTCAATTCTTTCTTATAAACAAGTTTAGATTTCCCTTACACTTATCTTTTGCAAAATACCTTTATATGTAGTTAAGACGAAGTTAAAAACAAAATAAAGCATTTTCACAATGTAATTTGAAACATGAATCATAAATAATAAAAATAAAACATACATACGGAAACAAATAAAATCAAATAAACAAACAAACAGAACAAACAAAGCTTGGGTTGCCTCCCAAGAAGCGCTTTTCTTTATTAACGAGTCTTATAGCTAGACTCAAAGTCACGGTCTATTACGTGACTCCATCGTTGGTCATGGTCTCTAGGTCATCCTCGGGTTTAGTCTTATATTCCGGGCCTAGTTGCAAGAATTCTTTGTAGAAACCAAATATTCTACCCATAACATAGTCAACTCCCCTACGTCTATCCTCATCATTCCTATAGTAGGTCGCTTGCTTATGCTCTTTCTCAAGGTTTGACAAGAGTCGGTATTGCTCGATCTTATATGGCATTTGGTAGGCTACCTCATCGGTCTTATCCTTGAATCTAACTATCCCTAGAGACGGGTCATAACTCAATTTAGAGGCTTCAACAAACGGCTTCCCAAAAACTACTTGAGTCAAGCATGCATCTACTACCGGACGAATATCTTCTACAATCACAAAGTCGGTGACATAGGTGAAGTTTCCTACATACACACGTAATCCTCTTACTCTCCCCACAAAGTTACTCATCCAACCCGTGTTAGGAAATATCCTAGGTCCAAGTTGCTTTTTCATTATCCAATTGTAATGGATCCTAGTCATGATGTTTATGGGAGATTTGAGATCTATGTAAGCTTTCCACACATGCACATGCCCAATGTTTCATGGTATGTTGATGTTGGATGGGTCACCCGTCTTAATAATTGGATTACCTAGGAAGTAGAGTGTCTCGGGGTCATCAAATAAATCCTTATGGTAGGCACGTTCTTCTTTAGTGGGTAACCTATTGAAGTATTCCTCTCCATCATCTACTTCTTCTACTTCCTTTTTCTCATTCTCCTCAACTTCCTTAACTTCATCCTTATGTTCACTATCTAGTTCATTTTTATCGATTGGCTTAATAGTGACAATNACATGCACATGCCCAATGTTTCATGGTATGTTGATGTTGGATGGGTCACCCGTCTTAATAATTGGATTACCTAGGAAGTAGAGTGTCTCGGGGTCATCAAATAAATCCTTATGGTAGGCACGTTCTTCTTTAGTGGGTAACCTATTGAAGTATTCCTCTCCATCATCTACTTCTTCTACTTCCTTTTTCTCATTCTCCTCAACTTCCTTAACTTCATCCTTATGTTCACTATCTAGTTCATTTTTATCGATTGGCTTAATAGTGACAATGTTAACAAAGTGGACATGTTTGGATGATGAGGGGTCCTTGATTTGGGGTCCGCTACTTGTGTTCATAGCGTCCTTATTTGGTGGTGACAACCCTTGGTTGTTGAGGGCTTCCAATAAGTTTTCTATTTTATTAGTCATCTCCGTTTGTTGTTGATTAAATTCGGATTCGAACTTAGTTATACGAGCTTCTTGATATGCCATAAATTTAGACATCAATCCTTCAAGATTATTGGTACTACCATACTTATTGGAAGGATTGTTATTGAAAGTACTGTTTGAGGATGGACCGTTTTGTTGAAAACGATTAGGTGGATTGGAATAATTGTTATGGAGCGTGTTTTGGTTTTGTTTCCACCTAAAGTTTGGGTGATTTCTCTAAGAGGGGTTGCAAGAATCACCGTAAGGGTTTGGCTCGGGTTTGAAAGTGTACCACTTTTCTCCCACTCCGTCGGTACGCAAGGATGCGTAGTCCGCAAAAGCTTGTTCAAGGAGTTCCATGCAATCACGAGTGTCGTGGGGACCACTACAATACTCACATGAAGAAGTGATTTTGTTCACTTGGCTTGAAGGTTTAGGAGCATCATAGGATTTCATGAGAAACTTGACCTGGTCCTCAAGTTCCATGATCCTACGGTCGGAAGTGCTTGAATTATTCGAGGGCAAAGATATTGCCTTGACCGTTTTGTTCAAATCACGGGTGTCATTCCAAATTTCGTTGTCATAGAGAGCAAGATCTTCTATGAGTTCCCATGATTGTTCCGCACTTAGATCACGCAGCTTGCCACCGGCCGCTTGGTCAATGGTTTACCTCGTGGGGATATTGATATGGTCATAGAAGATTTGGACTTGGAGCCAAAGATCTATGCCATGGTGAGGGACTTTTTGGAGTAAGTCCTTGAATCGAGTCCATGCCTCGTAGAGGGTTTCACCTTGACGTTGTTGGAACATCAAGATTTCATTCCTTAGCTTGGTGGTTCTCCCCGGTGGGAAAAATTGAGCAAAAAAGATAGACTAAAGAAAACCTAGAAAAATAAAATAAAATCTCACTAGAATGGAATCTAATGAGTAGACCTAAGTAAAAATAAAATTCAACCTAATCAATAACTATTCCCCGGCAGCGGTGCCAAAAACTTGATGCGTGGTTTGCGTCCTACGCATTAGGTTTTACCTATCAAGGGATCTTGAGAAGCTTGCAATCCCCACCAGGCAGTGCACCTGACCGATGTAGTATAGTGAAGTGGCAAGTACCGGGGGATTGATCATTCTCTCGGGGAATAGTGTCTTTAGGATTGAAAACTACTCTAATTAGGTCTAAGGGTGAGGGATGATTCTTTTTGTATTTTTATGTTTTATGGAAAGCAAGTAAAAATCTCGGGTATTTGGAAGAGTTGGCGGAATTAGTTGCTAGTCAACTAACCCAAATATCTACTAATGCAATTAAAGTAAAATAACAAGAAAATAAAAGTGGTTGTGAAACTAATAAGGAGAAAAGTGTGTTTACTTAGATTTCATTACTCCCTAGCTATCTTTTACCGGTTAATTGGTTTGTTACAATTGTGTGGATGACGGGTTGTATTCCTTAATACCATTCGTAGGGCCGTGTACGATCTTCCCTAACTCTATAAGCGCAAACTTCATTCTATAGCGACACGTTTAGTATCCAAACTATGAAATCACTAGTAATTACTCATGCATTAAATACAACCAAATAATCGTAGTACACATCCGATTCATGTTTCTTAAGACGTTCAAGCAAGTCACCAATTGGAAGTTAGCCAATTTTCTTAAGCCTAACATCGACATCACCCACCCACAACAATCAATAACAAACCAACAACAAGTAATCAATAGCTAGGTTTCATTAGATCTAAGCAAACACAAGAGAAACCTAGCCTAGCATGTTAATTGAAAGACAAGCAAAAGATATAATCACACAACACATAGACATATTGAATGATTTGATGGAAAACTTATCTTTAATTAATCATGGATGAATCAAGGGTGAAAAGCCCTTGAAAAAGGCATAAAATTCGACCTATGGTTTATCCCTAAAGTTCTCCCAAAAGTTGCACACACTAATGAAGAAAAAATCCTAAAATATATATAGAAAATACATTCTGACGGCGTCAGGTTATAATTCCTGACACCGTCAACTCGCCTTGTCTAGGGTTATCGGATCACCTAGATCCACTTCTGACGCTGTCAGCCTTTAAAACCTTCTGGGCCGTCTCCCGTTAACTTAACACCTGACAGCCTAGGACTTGTAACACCTGACGCCGTCAGGTGTAAATTTGTAGAATCCTTCCTTGGTCGTCTAGTAGAGTCTGAATCCACCTCTTTTATCTTTAGGTGACGGCGTCAGCATCCAAAGCCTGATACCGTCAGGTAGGAATTCCGGCTTAATTTAGGACTTTGTCGTTTTCTTCACTTTTATGCTCCAAAAACATCCAAAATGCAATGTTTTCCACAATTCCTCCTGAAAGTACCTAAAATGACAAAAGGAATGATTTAAGGCAATATTTGATCATAAAATAACGATTTAGGGATTAAATGACCCCCTAAAAGCGTAACACTTTTCGCCTCATCAGTTTGTGATGAAAATGTTTCTAAGAATATGCATGTTTTTCCTGAACAGAAGGATGTTCCAAAAGGACCTAGTGCTAAATCTAGATATATTGGTAGACTAATTAAAAGAAATAGGAACGCCACTAATAGTCGAACGCCTAGGAACTATCTTAAGTATTGTGAATGGAAACCAACGGCGAGAGAATTCATACTCCAGGATGGCAAATTGAATGTTGATCAATCTGAACAAGTAGAAACATTCTATGAGTGTGATCCTGTTTTTACCCCTAACCCCATGGAACCAAATTCAAACGGTTTCCAAATACAAACTCCTCTGTTCTTCACAGGTTATCGAAATATGTCTTTGGATCGTCGACTCGGGTTGCTCCAAGCACATGACCGGGAATTTGAAGCTACTGATCAATTTCATATGGAAAATTCTGGGAACAGTACGCTTTGGAAATGATCATGTAGCAGCTATTCTGGGTTATGGAGATCTTCAGTTTGGGAATTATTTTATCACTCGAGTTTACTACGTCGAAGGGTTGGGACATAATTTGTTTTCAGTTGGGTAGTTTTGTTATGCAAATTTAGAGGTTGCATTTAGGAGAAATACTTGCTTCGTAAGAAATTTAGAAGTCGCTGATCTCTTAACCGGGAATCGCGGCACCAACTTGTATGCCATCGACATCAACCAAATGGCCTCTTCATCACCAATTTGTCTTATGACAAGAGCATCTGAAACAAAATCCTGTCTATGGCATCGAAGATTATCCCATCTTAATTTCGATAACATCAACAAGCTTGCCAAAGAAAACATCGTCACCAAACTTCCTAAGTTCAAATACACCAAGGATCACTTATGTCCATCATGCGAACAAGGAAAAAGCAAAAGAGCATCATATTAACCTAAAACCATACCTAGTTCGGAAGCAAAGTTACATATGTTGCACATGGACTTATGTGGCCCAATGCGAGTTGAAAGAATAAATGCGAAGAAGTGTATTCTTGTTATCGTCGATGATTATTCAAGATATACATGGGTAAAGTTTCTGAGATCAAAAGACGAAGCAACAAGCATCATCATCACCTTTCTGAAGTGCATTCAAGTTTTACTTTAAGCTCCAGTAAGGATTATAAGAACAGACAATGGCACATAATTCACAAATCAGGAGTTAAGAACGTATCTTGAAGATGTTGGAATTACACATCAAACCTCAGCTGTTAGAACTCCACAGCAGAATGGGGTAGTTGAAAGAAGAAATCAAACTCTAGTGGAAGCTGCTCGCACAATGCTGATTTATTCTAGTGCACCACTTTTCTTATGGGCTGATGCCGTTGCTACTACCTGTTTCACTCAGAATCGTTCCTTAATCCATCCAAGATTCAATAAAACCCCATATGAGCTAGTGAACAACCGTAAACCTGACATCTCTTACCTTCATGTATTTGGCGCTTTGTACTATCCGATGAATGACAGAGAAGATTTAGGAAAGTTTAAAGCTAAGGGTGATATTGGAATCTTCGTTAGATACTCAGAAAACTCGAGGGCATTCAGGGTGTATAATAGAAGAACAAAAAGGATAATGGAGACGATGAATGTGAAGTTTGACGAGATTTCACAAATGGCTTCTGAAATACTGGCTCTAGAACCCACACTTAATCCAATGGCTTCTAATCAAACCAGCTTAGGACCAGCACCAGACCGGCAGACATCTGGACACATTAGTTCAGGACTCGTACCCCAAGGAGCTCAATCAACAACACCTGATAAACCTTCAGAACAAGAACTGAAAAACTTCTTCGAGTTAATGTTTCATGAATACTATGGTGGACCTTCGACAAATGCATCTCAACATCATTCCGCTGCACCCGCTCAAAATCATCAACCACCACCACCACTAACACAAGATGCATCTACCACAATCGAAGCTGACGCACCAACTCCCTCAACATCATCTACATCTACTCCAGCATCTCCAGTACTTGAAATTGTTCTACCAAGAGTTGATGAGCAAAGTAAAAACACAACCTTTCAAGAAGAACCAACACAACACCAAAACGATGTTGTTTTAGAAGAAGAAGAAGTATTCAAAAACCCATTTGCTACAAACTCCGCTGAATCTTCTTCAAGGTTACAAGAACCATCTAACATGCATATGTTAGATCCAAGGTACCCTTCTATACTCCAGTGGACAAAAGACCATCCAATTGAACAAGTTATTGGTGAACCTTCAAGGCCAGTTCACACGAGAAGACTACTTGCCACAGATCCTGAAATGTGCATCTACATTTGCTCTATAAGCCTCAAAGAACCAAAGAACATTTGGGAAGCAATGGCAAAAAATGCATGGATAGAAGCGATGCAGGAGGAAATTCTTCAATACTAGTTACACGAATGTTGGGAATTAGTTCCAAGACCAATTGACAAACTTGTTATTGATCTTAAATGGTTATGGAAGAACAAAAAGGATGAAGAAATGACTATAATTCGCAACAAAGCTTGTCTCGTGGCTAAAGGATTCAGATAGGAAGAAGGGATAGATTTCGAGGAATCATTCGCGCCAAAGGCTAGACTTGAAGCAGCTCGGATTTTCTTAGCCTATGCAGCTCACAAAAACATCACTTTCTATCAGATGGACATTAAGACAGGTTTCTTAAATGGAACTCTGAAAGAAGAAGTGCATGTGAGTCAGCCAAAGGGATTCATTGATAAGCTGAAAAGTGTACCGCTTTTCGAGGGTCATTTAAGCCCTAAATCGTATTTATTTGATCAATTATTACCCTAAATCGTTCCTTTTGTAATTTTAGGTACTTTAGAGAGAAATTCTGGAAAAGGAAGCATTTTGGACATTTTTGGAGCATAAAAGTGAAGAATTCGACAAAGTGCTAAAGTTTGCTGGAATAGTACCCATGACGGCGTCAAGCTTGGATGTGACGCCGTCAAGCCTTGATAAGCCAGAACGGATTTTGGGAGATTAAAGGGGGACGGCGTCAAGAAGGCCATCAAGAAACCCTAAGCAAGGCGAGGTGACGGCATCACAGCTACAACGTGGCGCCGTCAGATCTGTTTTTCTATATATATTCTCACAATTTTTAGTCATTAGTGTGGAACTTTTTAGGGAGAAACCCTAATACGAATTTTAGCAGCTTTTTCAAGGTTTTTTACCTTGAGATCTTCCATGTTACATTAAAGATAAGTTATCAATTAATCATTCAATATGTCTATGTGTTTTTTGCTTCTATATTGTTCTTGTCTTTTGTTTAACATGCTAGGCTAGGTTTTCTTTGTGTTTGCTTAGATCTAATGAAACCTAACTATTGATTATTGATTGAATGGTGTGTTATTGATTGTTTTGGATGAATGTTTATCGATGTTACGCTTAAGAAAACTAGCTAACCTTCTACACGGTAACTTGCTTGAACGTCTTAAGAAACATGAACCAAGGTGTACTAAGGTTATTTGATTGTATTTAATGCATGAGCGAATTCTAGTGATCCCATGTTAGGAGCTTCTTAGCCGGCTCGACATAGGAGTGAAGTAGGGGCTTATAGAGTTGGGGAAGTCCGTACACACCCCCACGACCGTTATTAAGGAATACAATCCGTCATCCACGCAATTAATACACACTAATCAATCGGTAAAAGATAGTTAGGGAGTAAGGAAATCTAAGTAAACACATTTCTCTCCATATAGTTTTCACAACATTTACTTTCAGTTTATTTTATTCTATTTGCAATTGTAGTTATTTGGGTTAGTTGACTAGCAACTAATTCCGCCCACTCCTTCAAATCCGAGATATTTAATTACTTTCATTAAAATATAAAAACACAAAAAGAATCTTCCCTCACCCTTAGACCTATTAGAGTAGTTTTTCAATCCTAACGACACTATTCCCCTAGAGAACGATCAATCCCCCGGTACTTGCCACTACACTATACTACATCGGTCAGGTACACTGCCTGGTGGGGATTGCAAGCTTCTCAAGATCCCTTGAGAAGTAAAACCTTTTTGCGAGGGTGCAATCTCACGCATCATTCATCGACAAAGAACATCCAGACTACGTCTACAAGCTTAAGAAAGCCATTTATGGTTTAAAACAAGCTCCAAGAGTGTGGTATGACGAACTATAATCTTTCTTGCTTCAAAACAATTTCACCAAAGGAACTGTTGACCCTACCTTGTTTACAAGAAAATACAACGATGACATTTTGATTCTTCAGATTTACGTGGACGATATTATCTTTGGGTCCACAAATCCGAATCATTTAAAACATTTTTAAAATCTCATAAAAAGAAAATTTGAAATGTCCATGCTGGGGGAACTTAAATACTTTCTTGGTTTACAAATACACTAATCCCCTAGTGGTATTTTAATTAATCAAGCTAAATATACAATTGAGATTTTGAAAAAACATGGTATGGAAAATTCTGATTATGTTGGTACACCAATGGTCACTTCACCAAAAATAGGTGCTGATTTATTTGGGAAACCTATCGATCCTAAGAAATATCAGAGCATGATCGGTTCTCTCATGTACATAACTGCTAGTCGACCCGATATTCAATTTGCTGTTTGTTTGTTAGCACGGTTTTAGGCAAAGCCTAACGAACTTCACCTTCAAGAGGTCAAACGGATCTTTCGGTACCAACGAAGAACCATTAACATGGGACTTTGGTATCCGAAGGATTCAGAGTTTAAACTAATAGCCTTTTCAGATGCCGACCACGCAGGTGATCAAGTTACAGCAAAAAGTACATTAGGCGGAGCACAATTTTTGGGTGAAAAACTAGTAAGCTGGTTGTCAAAGAAACAGGATTGTACCGCACTTTCAACCGCAGAAGCTGATTATGTGTCTCTATCTGCGTGTTGTGCCCAAGTTCTTTCGATGAGTACATAACTCACAGATTATGGCTTTACTTTTGATAGAATACCTTTATATTTTTACTCAAAAGTACCATAGCCATCTCGTGCAATCCGGCCCGTTCATCATTCAAAGACTAAGCATATTAGAGTCCGCTATCACTTCATCAAAGAGCACGTAGAAGAGGGCACTGTTGAATTATTCTTCGTTAAGACTGACTACCAACTCGCCGATCTATTTACTAAAGCCCTTCCAAAAGATGGGTTTTACGATTTAGTTCTACTAATTGGCATGCGAAGCCTAACCCCTGAGGAGTTAGAACGTCTTCTCGAATCTTCTTGAAAAATGTTTTCAAAACCGCTTCGCTGTAAATATTTAAAAATGATGAACTCAAATAAGTACATTTTATCATCATTATTTATCCTATTTATTTGACTTGTTTCATTATATTATTTATGAGAATCGGTGCTTTAATGTTTACTTTAGTGATTCTCAGGTAAAAACAGGTAAAAGGTGAAACTTGGCGATTTTGGACTAATTATGAAGCAAAACGAGCAAGATGTCAAAAGTCTACTGAAATCCAGAAGATGCGCCGTATCTCACTCAACAGATACGCCGCAATATTATAGTTAGATGAATTCGAAGACCATTGCCTGACTTTGAAGAATGCGCCACATGTAATTCTATCATGCGCCGCATATGAAACTTTGGTCAAAGAATAAGATCAAGCTCGTTCTACTCCAGATACGCCATGTAGGATCTAAACACACGCCTTGTGTTAGAGTGATACTTTGAGTTATATTATTAAGCACGCGGAATATACTTAACAATACTTAGAATATGAATTGTATGATGTAATGTAAGTGAGAACAGTTGTAAGTTTAACACAAAGCTTCAATATTATTGATAATAATACGAATGATCTTGATTATCACTAGGGTTACACCTTGAAGCTTTCTAAGGTTGATACGTACCTAGAACAATGACCTAGGACCTCCTTTTATAGAACAAGGAGTCCTTTACAAGATAAACATAAAACTATCATAATAGAATATACACAAGATCTTTTCTATATTTATCTACATACGAATATATAACAGTTATCCTAACAGCAGTGGTAATAATATGTACTAGCAGTGGTAATGTGTTTCCACTGCTAGTGCATTCTTCAGCAGTGTCTTCCACAAGCTTATCAGTGGTAACTGTTAGCTTTATTCCCAACAATCCTCCCCTAAACTTATGATTTCTCTGCAAATCAATAAGTTTCTTCAATCTGCATCATCTCTTAGGATTTGGGGAATTCTTCCAAACACTTCACTTTCTTCTTAATGATTGAATAGCTCTTGAACATTGTTCTTGAATCCTTTTTATCAATGCTCTTACCTTCTCAGTATCTTCATGGACTCTTATTTGCATTGACAACATTGAAGTAAGAGTTCCAGCTCTAAGTGGATATGCTTTCTCAGCAAACATAAAGGCATCCACTCCAGCTTTTGTAGAAACATGATGAACTTCACATGAATCATAATAAATCCATGTTGTTTCCACACCTATAGCTTCAAACTTCCAAAAGTTATCATTAATGTTTGGTTCATAGAGCCTTCTTAAATCAACCCAGAACTGCATTTCCTTCACATCTTTAAGACTGCCAGCATCAAATCTTTCTTGAACCAATCTCCACAGTGCATCAAGATCATCTCTGTCACATGCTTTGATAAGTTCTTCAAACTGAATGAATGATGAAGTCTCACCACCTAGCCTTGTAATTTTCCATGTTGGAGCAAATTCGCTAGCAGTGTAAACTTCCCAATCAATGATAGGATGTCTGACTTGCAGTGGGTCTGGATAAAAATCTTCTTCTTCTATCAAGATCATACCAGTCAGCTGTTCTTCTGTGAATTTCTCATACTGAACCTTTTGTTCTTCAATAAATCTTGTTTTCTTTTGAGTCTGAGGTTCTGTATCTTTAGCCTTTCTCTTCAGGTGAGGAAATCTTCTTTCTTCTTCTTCAGATTTCATAGGAATAAAGTCAAGATCTTGCCTTTTAACTCTGTAGTAGACACCTTCAACCTGATCATGAGTCATCCCTTTGAATTTATGCATTTTCCAGCCACCAACATGACAACAATAAGTCTTCATCCATGAAATCACTTGTGCCTTAGTTGGTTGCCTTGATTTCTTTTGACCCTTTCTGACTGAACTAATTGCTTCTTGAAGTGCTTGTCTGTTCTTCATCTCAATAAAATCCTTCAACTGAGCTGTTCTTTGTTCCTCAGTTAAGGTCTTATCTGCAACAAGGTCAATTGCTTTCTTCTTGATTACTGGATCATGCTTAACCAAGAAGTCAACTTCTTCATCTGTAATTACATATGTGAATTCTGGAGTCTTCTCTCTCAGAATTGTAGGTGGAACAGTGGAAATTGGATTTGCATCCATAGGAGCAGTGGTTTCCATTTTTTCCAATCTTTTAGCCTCCATGAAGTCTGCAACTTCATCTTCTCTAATCTTTCTGGCAACTTCAGCATCATAATCAACTTGAGCTTGTACTCTCCTTTTAACTTTCCTTTTTGGTTGCTCTTCACTCTGCAATACTGCTTTACCCTTTTCTTTTCTTATCTTCTCAATTTCTTCCTCATCAGTGGTAATGGTCTGACCAGCAGTGGGAACCATTTGCTCTGCAGTGGTAATATGAACTTCAGTGGAAATTGGATAAGCAGTGGAAGTATTTGTTGCAGCAGTGGAATCTTTTTGCCCTGGTTGATCTGTATTAAGTTGATGCTGTAGAGGAATTTCTTGCTCTTCAGTATCATCCATTTGCTCAAATGCCAAATCTTTAACTCCAAAATCAACATCAGCATCAAAATCATCTTCTTCTCTGTAATCAATTCTCCTCCCCTTGGTTTCAGCATCTGTTTTCCTCCCCTGTTTGGGAGAATTCCCAAAATCTTCAAAGAAATCTTCACTAGGAGAGGATGAAGAAGAAATCATCAACTTTGCAGTCCTCTTCTTTTGCTGTAACCCATGTACTTCATCCTTCAAGGCTTGAATCTCTTGTTTCAAAGCTGTAACTTCCTTGGCATGTTGCTCCTTTACTTGTGCCAAGTCTTTCTC
>LBNU01022965.1:43344-75109 GCA_014162995.1 Artemisia annua
AATCAATTCTCCTCCCCTTGGTTTCAGCATCTGTTTTCCTCCCCTGTTTGGGAGAATTCCCAAAATCTTCAAAGAAATCTTCACTAGGAGAGGATGAAGAAGAAATCATCAACTTTGCAGTCCTCTTCTTTTGCTGTAACCCATGTACTTCATCCTTCAAGGCTTGAATCTCTTGTTTCAAAGCTGTAACTTCCTTGGCATGTTGCTCCTTTACTTGTGCCAAGTCTTTCTCCAGAGATCCAACCTGCTTTGTTAATTTGGTACATAATGCCATCAATTCCATTGGTTGCTCACTGCCCTCAACACTTCTAACTGTGTTACCTGTTGGGAGAGGTGAATCATAGGGCAATGGTTCAGAATCTACCCTAGCAGGGCTAGGTTAAAGCCTGGAACCACCACTGCTTGTTCCAACACCAAAAGGATCAGGAACATGCTGTGTTGGGATAAAAGGAGATGGCTGTTTTTGCCTCCTCTCATAGGTATGAGTAACTGGTGGAGTATAATCAATAGATGGAATAGTTTTTGTAGGTGTGTTTTGAGATGCAACTGGGATTGTTGCATCTGCACCTTGTACCTGTGCAATTCTTGCAAGCATTTGAGGAAAAAGTGGTGTAAAAACCAATTGCCAACCTTATCCATATTTTGAAAAACTTTGGGCTTAAGGCAACGGATTTTGTAAACTCTTTTATGGGGTTGTAGTTGAAATTCATTTAGCATTGCTTGCACAAACCTTGGATACATCAAAATTTTTGTTGAACTCTTTACATTGCCGTGCATACTTGTAAAAATATATGTAGACCAATTAAAAATCCTATCTTTAGCTAGACAAACCAAAGGGTAAGCCATTGGTGAACTAAATTGTTCATAAGATGTTTTCTTAGGACTAACGCAATGTAATAGAGTATGAATAAAAAATCTCCAATGAGGACAAAAACCACTCTTTTTGAAAGTGGCCCTTTTGTCAGTGGTATTGTACCCCATGGAAGAAAGACTTTCCCAAATTTCTGGCATAGGTAATGTAATGATACCATTGAGATCATCCAATTGGAGAATTCTCCTCAAGGATGACTCAGTAACATCAATAGTTACCCCATCCACTGTGGCTCTAAGAGCATCCATAGATTCATGTGTATCTCCATCTTCACTTGTTATGGACTCAACAGAGTTCCAAAACTGCTTGATTTGAGAGATATAGATTGTCGGATTAAGAAGTAAAGCATACCTCACATGAGTAGTGTTTAGAAAGTCCACAATCTGATGAAAAAGAGGACCACTCTTGTCGTTTGACTTTTCCAAATTTGCCACATGGTTGTGCTCAACTGCAAAAGTGATTGATGCCATAGTATCTTTTGATGAAAAATAAGTTGTGTTAGTATGAATTGAATAATGAACTCGCCAATTGAGAGAAAAATATATATAGTGGTAGGGTTTGAGAGTTATGCGCAAGAAAGAGTTATCTATGGAAAATATTATCTTTAAGAGAATAAATATAAATAGGAAAGTAGATAATCTTCCAAAAATTTACCCTATTAATATGGAAAGAAGTTACTCTCAACGGCTAGTAAAAAGTTTGTTACTGACACAACAGTTGTAACGGCTAGTTCAACAGTGGTAAAAATAACACAGGCAGTGGCAACTGTAAACTAGCAGTGGGAATTTTTCACAAAATTTTCAAAAGCAGTGGTAAAATAAATATATAAAAATCAAACTGCTTTCTTCATAGTTTTTAGCAAACTACCAGCTATTAACGGATTTGATATGTCTTTACCATGAGCCGTTTGCTATGGACTAGCCAACTCTTAATCATAAAGAATATGGTGAGTTGATAACCATATAGTTTTTGGTAAACTATCAACCATAAACGGATTTATGAAGTCTTTACCAGTAGTCGTTTGCTTTAGACTAGTTGATTCTTATGTGGATTAGACATGGTGAATCAATATCCATTTGTTGTTTATCTCAGTTATACACCTTTAATGATCAACTCCTAGCAAAAAGATTGATTATGTACCTGTAAGAGTTAGTAGTATAAAACACAAAAATCATAACCAAGCTTATGCCTAACCAAAGTTACTTGTAACCAAGCCACTATTCACAAATATCTTCCAAAGTCAACCCGATAATATCTATATTTACTTTTCAACCTACCTAAATAGGTGAAACTAAATATCTCAATTAATGAGACCTTTTAGTTATCTTTGCCTATAAAAAGTGACTCGACTGTCTATTATCTTCACCAAAACACATTATATATTCACAAAAAAAAATCCTAAAAGTCACCATGAGCAAGCTTCCTAACATCATCTACATCTCATCTGATTCCTCTTCACACATAGAGATTCAGATGTCCTCTGAATCTTCTTCAGAGGCATCAGGGTGGGAAAGTTACTTTCCACCCTGTGCTTTAGCCTCCACATCCAAGAAACCAACAAAGAAGACTGCTTCTAAGCATATTCCCAAGCCAGCACCTGTTGATGAGCCTGCACCATCTCTTGAGTTTTACTCCAGCTCTTCTGATGATGATGATAAGACTTATTCCTTGGCAAAGGAGTTGCCAAGGGCTCTGACTAAAGCTTTGGGAGCAGCTCTTTGCAATATGAAGCAAATTTCCATTCCTGAGATGCCTGCTAGACTACCAAGGCCTCCTCCACAAGTTCTTGGGCTTGCTTGTCCTAGAATGCAGTCAACCTTTGAGAACAAAAGGAAGAGTGCATTGAAGAACAAACAAAACTATCAAGGCAAGGGCAAGAAGCCAATGGAGTAGCTTGTGTAAGGTGTAGGGATGTAGGTTGTTTTAGGTTTTATTTTTGTGTTTTGATGGTGTTTGTAATGTACTCTCCTTTGAATCAATGAAACTTTTCTTTTGATAGAAATAATTGCAGTTTCTCTGTTTTCCTTTTACCACGGAGAGAGTAATAATAACCAATGCTTGCCTTTTTGTTTCCACTGATTGACTTAATCTCCGCATAAAAGTTAGTGGACAAACAAAATACAAGCNCTCTCCTTTGAATCAATGAAACTTTTCTTTTGATAGAAATAATTGCAGTTTCTCTGTTTTCCTTTTACCACGGAGAGAGTAATAATAACCAATGCTTGCCTTTTTGTTTCCACTGATTGACTTAATCTCCGCATAAAAGTTAGTGGACAAACAAAATACAAGCAAAGACATATACACACTTATACAAACATATACAACAATTTTAGTACCAAGAACCTCCCCTCAACACCAAAGACCATTAGAAACAAAAATTTTATGGATTTAGCATTCCAATACCTGTCACCAAGTACTGAAATCTACCCACATCAAGACCTTTTGTTAATAAATCAGCATAGTTATCATCAGTATGGATTTTGACAACTTGAATTAGCCTTTTCTCATAACAATCTCTTATAAAATGATGTATAATTTCAATATGTTTAGTCTTTGTGTGTTGAACTGGATTCTTAATTATGCAACTGGTACTACTATTGTCAATATAAATGATGGTATTCATGAAATTGTACCCATAGTCCAAAAGTTGATTTTGAAGCCATAGAACTTGAGCACAGCAACTTGCAGCAGCCACATACTCTGCCTCAGTTGATGAAGTAGCCACCATTGTTTGTTTCTTGCACTGCCAGGACACCAATCTACACCCAAGAAATTGGCATCCACCTGTTGTGGATTTTCTATCCAAACTAGCTCCAGCATAATCACTATCTGAGTAGGTAACCAATTCCATAGGAGATTCTCTAGGGTACCGTAATCCCAAATGAGGATATGCTTTAAGATATTTGAAAATATTCTTCACTGCAGTCAAGTGTGATTCTTTGGGAGTGACCTGAAACCTTGCACAAGCATAAACTGCAAACATAATGTCTGGCCTTGATGAAGTGAGATACATCAAAGAACCAATCATAGATCTGTACATATGTACATCAACTGCTTCTCCACTGTTTTCTTTTAGAAGCAGATGTGTACCCCGTTCTGCAGGTGAGCTTGAGGACTTTGCATCAGTGAACTTGAACTTTATAAGTATCTCAGCCACATATTTGTCTTGATTAATGAAGATTCCATCTGGCCTTTGTTGTACTTGAAGTCCCAAAAAGAATGTGAGTTCACCCATAGAACTCATCTTGAACTCATCCTTCATAAGCTTCTCAAAATCTTTGCACATCTCTGGCTTTGTTGAGCCAAAAATAATATCATCAACATACACTTGAACCAGCAAGATATCATTTTTGTCTTTCTTGATGAACAAAGTTTGATCAATTCTTCCTCTGTGAAACCCATTATCCAAAAGATAAGTTGCTAGGGTTTCATACCACTTCCTTGGTGCCTGATGCAATCCATACAAAGCTTTAACTACCCTGTATACTTTGTCTGGATTTTCAGGGTCTTCAAAGCCTGGAGGTTGTGAAACATATACCTCCTCATCAATTTGCCCATATAGAAAAGAACTTTTTACATCCATTTGATAGACTGTGAAGCCCATAAAGGATGCATAGGCTAGAAAAAGCCTAATTGCTTCTATTCTTGCAACTAGGGCAAACACCTCTTCATAGTCAATACCCTCCTCCTGAGTGTATCCTTGAGCTACAAGCCTAGCCTTGTTTCTTATGACAATCCCTCTTTCATCTCTCTTGTTTCTGAACACCCATTTGGTACCAATGACTTTCATGCCTTTAGGTAGATCACAAAGCACCCAAACCTTCTGAATCTTGAACTGAAGCAACTCTTCTTGCATTGCTTCCACCCAGCTTTCATCTTCAAGTGCCTTGAATACATTCTTTGGTTCCATTTGAGACAGAAAACACATGAACAGACATTCATTTTTACCTTCATGATTCTTAGATTCATAAATTTCACTGATAAAGCCATGAATGTCAGCCATCTTAGATTGTCTTCTAGTCTTCACAGGTGTGTTTACATCCCCTATCACATTTTCAAGAGGATGTGATTTATGAACTGTGGTATGGGGAGTTTCAGGAATTTCAATCTCAGTAGGCATATTTGATATTTCAACATCACTGGCTTGAGCTTCCTGTGTAACTGGACTTGAATTTTCCACTTCAGGTGTAGCAGTGGAAACTTCTGGCCTAGCAGTGGAATTAGTATTTCCACTGCTTTCAACATTCTTTGCAACTTCTGGTCTAGCAGTGGAATCTTTTGGCCTAGTAGTGGAATCTAAATTTCCACTGCTTTCATTATTTCCAGTGTTCACATTTGTTGCTTTAGAAGGTTGAGCATCTCCAGTCTTTGCAATATCATCATAATCTACATAGTCCCAAATAAATCTGCATAGTCCCAAATAGGCAAAATGAATTCATCTTGATCATCTTGTTGATCCAAGCTTGGTTCATCATCATCAACAAACTCTTCTGAACCTGCAAAATCATTAGAAGATGTACCTGTTGAGATAGGCACATAGTTCATGATATGGGTTAGAGTATCAAGATCAAACAGCCTTTCTGGACTAGTTCCTTTGACATTCACTTTGTTTTCTAGGAACTCAACATGCAGATTTTCTTCTACCTTTTGGGTCCTTAAGTTGAATACCCTAAAAGCTTTACTAACCATGGAATACCCAACAAAATACCCTTCATCAGCTTTTTCATCAAATTTACCCAGATGATCTATGGTATTGAGAATAGTGACATGACATCCAAATGGTCTCATGAAGTCTAGGAGAGGTGGTCTACCTTTAAATAACTCATAAGGTGTCTTGTTCTTTGTTTTTACTACTAAAACCCTGTTTTGCACATAACAAGCAGTGTTAACTGCTTCAGCCCAAAAAGTTATTGGCAATTTTGAATCTGCCAACATGGTTCTAGCAGCCTCTATTAGTGTCCTATTTCTCCTCTCAGCTTCACCATTTTTTTGAGGAGTTCTAGCTACACTAAATTCTCTTTTAATACCTTTCTCTCTGCAAAAATCATCCATAACTCTATTCTTAAATTTTGTCCCATTGTCACACCTAATGATTTTAACTTTCATATCATTTTGCTTTTCTACTTCAGTTATAAAGGTCTTGAGGATGCCTGTTGTCTCATCCTTAGTTCTAAGAAAGAAAACCCATGTGAACCTACTAAAATCATCAGTTACAACAAGACACTACTAGAAAAAGGGCTATCCTTGACTCGCATTGCGAGTCAAGAAGAGGTCTTATGACGCGCAAATGCGAGTCAAGGAAAGTACTGTCATGAAGCTTCATGACTCGCATTTGTGCGTCATCCTTCTATGACTCGCACTTATGACCCCTTTTGCGTGTCATTACCCTTAAAATCATTTTGAGTTTTTGACAAACTTTTATGACACACTTTTCTGACATATGTTTTTGCGAGTCATTACCTTAAAATCATTTTTTTTTTTTTTTTCTGTTTTTTAATTAAAACCTGATTATAATATACATAATTACTGACAATAAACCTGATAATTGTACAAAATTAACGCATTTCATATATATCAAAACCATGCGTTACCAATTCATTACATAACAATTCTGCGTTACCAATTCATTACATAACAATTCATGTCAAAATATAAACCGATAATTAGTTAAAGTTACTACAATACGATTTCTACCTAAAAATGAAATTCGACACATAAATTGCCCATTCTTCTCGAATATCGTCGAAATCCACATCCGTGTACTCATTGCTATCACCACCAATCTAGTCAAATAAAACAACATTTTAAAAACAGTTAATTACTACTTAAACTATTTAAAACAGTTAACTACTTACATTGTCATTTTCGAGAGCCCGAACTCCATGTTTAACTATTTCCTTCATAAACTTCAACACTCGGCCGAAATGGCCTTGGTGGGTTTCTTGGGTTCTCGGTCAACACAAACAACAACAACATCAAGCCATTGCCGAGACCTCCAGGGTCTCGGCTTACCTTCTAAACAACAACAATAGTAACTCTAGCAACAAGAAAAGCAGCAGCATCACAAGTTATCATCAAGGGTCAACAAACAATAACACATCGGTCAACAATCAATATAATGACAATAAGCAACATTGCCGTGACCCTAGTGGTCTCGACTCGTTCTTTCTTGGCAGCCCGTAACCACGACATAACAACAATAATCCACAACAACTTGACTCCGTTTTGACCCATGACCCAACCCACCCGACCCATTTTGACCTGCACTTAATTATTACCTGTTTCATGTAAATCTGTTTGACAAGAGACCCAACCACCAAACGCATCTTCTAATTTTTAACCCGTTTGATGCAATTCTGTTTTTACCCGTTACCCAACCCACGTGATTTTTCCATCTTGTCACCCACCTATAGCCAACAGATCTAATAAATTTCATGATTAAGAGAACTTGCACAAATTACAGAAAGTTGAAACACCAAGTTGTAATAGTATAAAGAATCCATCATGCAGCATTACGATTCTGGGTTTGGTGACCATGTCTAAGAGACTAAGACAACTTTGTAATGCCTGTATACTACTAAACACCAAAGACTAATCCAAGTTGCTAAAACTGCTAACCGACCCATCTACATATGTAAGAGATTCTACTTACAGATCAGTTGCATAGTTTCACATAAGATAAAGCTTAGATATGCAAAAGTGAGTGATGAGTTCATGTGAAACTGTGCATAAATGTTTACTTGTGCAAATAATATTCCTAAACATGTTCCAAGAAGTAAGCTCATTTCATTATTCAAATATTTAGTCACTCCAGGATAGACAACGTCAAAATAGAAAATAATTATCTGAGGTGGAAGATATATTTACAAAAAATATAATAGAATAAATATGTGAATCACTGTAGAATAATCCAGGGATTGAAATAAGAGATTAATACCTTAGCAAGGTTGCAATACAACTGGTGAATCTTGGTCTCTAGAAAAAGGTAAATACCGAAGCATATCAGTGTTTTGATTAGATATTATCAAGAAAAATGTGAATGATAACTTAGATACGCTCGTCAACTCTTTACCATGAACATTGCACGAGCTTGTCATACAAACAACACAGCCAAATACTACGGTTATCAATCCTACAGAGTTGACGAGCGTACAGAGCCACACCCAAATACTACAGTTATCAACAAACAAATGTAGAAATAAAATATTAGCAATACGAAGGAGTAAATAAAACAATGGGATATAATGCAATTGGTTAATTAGTCACTTATTTAATGCACATATCCCCGTGTCTCATCAATAAATGTTTTCGCATAAAGTTAGACCATTATTGCACTTAAGGTTTAAGCCAGAAGTTCATGGTAACTTATTGTCACTTAAGGAATTAACATTCACATACTACCAACAAGTTACAGTCAAGCAACATGCTAATACTTTCAAAGCTCAAATTTAAACACCCCTTAACTTATACGATAATATCTTAAGATACTGAGACAGAGCATGATATTTGGACCTAAACAAATGTACCTGTAGTGAGAAATACGATCAGGAAAGAAGATGAGCTCGTTTCCAAAGATGTACAAAATCTTCAATTTCATTAATAAGCCAACAGACCTGGTAGAATTCCAAGTGACTGGAAGATATAGCTGCTAAGATTTTCCATCCAGCAATTCAACCCTAATAACCATTTCTAGTGCAATAAGTCAATATGAAAAGCATATTCCATATAACTAGAGGCAGTTTTTGACACATATACTAACTAATCAAAAGGATGATTCAGATTATGCTTTATCTTAGGTGTTGGAATTTTATATACACTATCGACACCATACAAAAGTTGATAGGCCGTTGCAGTTAAAAGTGCTAATCAGCCAACTTGAAACTTTTTAGAGGGTCCTTGAGTGATAACAAACCTATACGTACAATACAAAAACCGACAACATTCGGCCGCAAACGACAGTGTGGATACCAATGAACAGAAATGGTTAGAAATAGTCAAATAACCTGATCATAGTGGCTGCTGAGGTACACTTGTTGTGTTCTTTCACCACCTTCCAATTACCTGCCAACATCAGTCAACCAACCACCACTTTGCGTCTCATTGTCAAGGGACCTACTTTTCTCCTCTTCGTCCACTAACAAATCTAACCACCATCTAGACAAGCAAACCGTCACAGNATTGTTCAGGCGAGGGGGTGAGCTTGTTGCTAGAAACATCTACACTTCAGCGATAAGCGAATGGAATCTGGTAATGATTCCAAAGGATTAGAAGATACATAAAGCTTCCCAAGACTTTCCATTCCATCAATTACATCTGGTATGACCTGTTCCAAGATACAAAGGTTGTCATTTTTTATATTACTTTGGTGATCATTTTTGATACTAACAGTTTATTAAATCTTTGAAATATTGGACAAAAAACGTGTCTGATAAACCTAAGCCATTCGCTTCTGACCCAGTACCAACCTGCCCATTTTGCCATCACTACATTAACACAAAAAACTGCGGCAGGAACTATAAGAACATTTAACTTTAATACATTTCACATTGCATATTGAGTACCAACTAAGAAATGGTAATTGGTATAAGTGGCAAAACGGACAGGTAGGGTAACCGGTAACATGTCATAAACACTTTTTTTGAATCTACAGTTACACATATAATGAATCTTCAAATTAAACAAGCTAGAGGTTACATGTGTTTATGTCTTCAATTCTTTTGACCCATTCCCTATTTAGTCTTTTTTTTATTTGAAGCAATTGAGTTATAATAACAACCCAAATGACCTACGTGAATTACGCAACACTTAATTGCAAAAATTCAACACAATTCCTAAAATACTAAATCTGTAAAACATCAGTGATCTACATGAAGCAATTAGGCCTAAAAATTTAAGATTAACCCTAAGTTTCAATTAAGCCTCAAAGTAACCATACACACATAAATCCTAAGTTTCACATAAACCAGAAAGAATAGATAGATACACATACCCATAAACCATAACTTGTAACTAAAAGTATAAATTTAACAATAAAAATCCTAACTTTCACTTAAATCCCTAACATACATACAAACTTAATCACATAAATTTGAAAATGACCCTTAATTACATACAACTAATAAACCTAATCTCAAAAACAAATGCAAACTTGAACCAAAATAAATTAAAAAAAAAATAATAATAATACAAAAAGCATTACTAGTGTGAGATCATATGAACAAAGCCAGCATGGATTATGTATGCAGTCGAGCTTTAAACCATCATCAACGGTGGCATTGGATCTGTTAAGAAATAAACAACCATTAACACTTGGAATTTTATAATTAAATTGAATGTTAGAGAAAGATTGCATACCTTGTTGTTGATGATTTTCGAAGTCAAGCCAGCCGTCTCGGGTGAGGTCGCGGCGGTCTCGCCTGAAAACCCTTAAACACAAACATAAAACTTAGCAAGAATCAAAATAAATAACAAAAATCAATATAGATAACAAACTACCTAAAGAAAGAAGAAGAGAAGATTACCTAAAGAGAGGAAGAAAGGAGGAGAGCCGGCGGTGGTGGAGGAGGAGAGCCGACGGTGTGCACAGTGGTGCAAGTGTACTGAGGAGAGTGTGTTGGTGGTGGCGCGTGTGTGGGCGGTGGTGGTGATGATAGCAGATCTGTGGGAGGAGAGTGTGTGTTAACTTTTTTTTTTCTAACTGTTGGAGGAGATAAAAAGAGACCAGATCTACTTTTTTGCTATAAAATTGTGGGAGGGAGAACTTAAAAACATTGGCGGGGCAATGAAAATTTTGGTGGGATTGTGAAAATGTCATTGGAGGAGATAGAAGATGACCCCTATTTAAGACGAAGCAAAACAAGCGTCATCTAGCAGGCTAAATTTTAACTGATTATGACCCTATGTTATGACGCTTCTCAAAACGAGTCATCCCCAATAAAAAATTTACTCGTTATGACTCTTATTTTATGACTTTGCTATTTGCGCGTCATCTTGTAGCGTGCGTCATAAAATGCGAGTCAAGGATAGACCTTTTTCTAGTAGTGAGACAATATCTCTTAAGATTTATGCTACTCACAGATGTAGGACCAAACAAATCCATATGTAACATTTGAAGTGGGTGCGCAATAGAGTTAACCAATTTTGACCTGGAAGAAGCTCTGTGTTGTTTGCCCTTAAGGCAAGCAACACAGGTTTGATCATTTTTAAATCTTTTCTAAGGCAAACCTCTTACCAAACCATCTTTGACAGTTTATTTATGGTTTTGAAATTAATATGACCAAGTCTTCTATGCCGTAGCATGGATTCATCCACTGTGGCCTTTGCAATAAAGCAAGCATGATCTTCTTTAGCAACAATGTTATTCATATCAAAGCTATATAAGTTGCCTTTTCTAGGAATTTTAAGAATGATCTGACTCTTATCAGGCATCTTAAAATCCTTAGAAAGAACAAAACACATATCTTCAGTAAAAAGAACATTGTTTTTCTTGTCACACATCTGTGACACACTAAAGAGATTATACTTAAGCTCTTTTACATAGTACATAGGTTCAAAATCCAAGTTACCCGTTTTAATAACACCTTTACCAGTAACTTTACCATTTACTCCTCCTCCAAAGCTGACATCATGTCCATCAAAGTATTCAAAATTGGATAGATAGGACTTGTTGCCAGTCATGTGCCTT
This sequence comes from Artemisia annua, assembly GCA_014162995.1. Classification (NCBI taxonomy): domain Eukaryota; kingdom Viridiplantae; phylum Streptophyta; class Magnoliopsida; order Asterales; family Asteraceae; genus Artemisia; species Artemisia annua. The sequence continues at coordinate 54,900 of LBNU01022965.1, forward strand.
GAACATCCACTGTCCATATAGCCTTGATCTGATCTTTTTGTCCTTGGATGTTCCTGCACATATAATAAAGGAGTTAGTTTCCTTTGGAGACCCAAGCCATGATTGACTTGGATCTGCCTCGTGTATCAATATAGTTAAATCTATCAAAGGTCATTGATAGACCATTGGGATTGTTTGTTGTGATATTTCCTTTAGGTTTCCATTCCCAACGTGCTGAGGCCTTCACAGCATTTCCCATATTACCCCTGTTCTTGTTTACAACTTTAACAGTGGGAACCTTTGTTTGAGCAGTGGTAATTGCTGGTTTAGACTTAGGTACCCACTGTTGGTTATCTTGAACCCTTTTGTTATAAAAAGTCCTTTTTCCTGTTTGTACAGATTTAACAAAAGTTGTTTTAGGTTTTGCACTTGAAACAGGTGATTTAGGATGAGCAGTGTTAACATTTTTAGCAGTGGCAAAAGATATAAGTCCACTTCTCAACAAAACTGCTCTTGGGATCATGTTGCTGTGTGTATTAGGGTGTGATTTGTTTTGAAACTTGTTTGAATCCACCCTCTTTTTTCCCATAAACTTCCCTTCTCCCAACATGATAGTCACAGTTAGCATGTAAATGGTCAAAGCCACCACAGTTATAACATGCTTTATTGTTCATTAAAAACTCACTACCTAGTTGTTGAGATTTTACATGATTCCAACTCCTCTGATTACCCCTAGGAGTTGATGACTTATTTCTATACATCTCAGCATACCTTACAGTTTGTCTAGGCTTATTAACTTGTTTCCTAGATTCCTCTGTAATGGTATTAACAACTTGCGGGATAGAAGCCTCTACTTTCTTTTTAACACTCTCATCTACTACAGATGAGTCACTTGCACTTTCAAAAACATCAGTTTCATGCTTAACCTCTTCCTCACTTTTCACAAATTTGGGAGGACCATATTCAAGAATAGGTTCCTGAAAATCTTCTAGTCCTGTATGTGCTAAATCTATGCCAGGGGGTGCTGGAACACCCCTTAGTGGTGGAGGAACTGTATTGTATCCTAAACCAGACTAAGCTTTGTTAGAAATTTGTTCTTCCCAAATTTTATCAATTGACTTAGATTGATAATATAAGGTATCAACAGATAAGTTGACATTCTCATTTACCTTTCTAAAGCCTTTCAAGCTCTTCTTTAAATGCCTCATTCACTGCTATCTTATGATCTAACTCTCTTTTAATAATAACCATATCATCATTAAATTTTGTCTCATTATCTCTATAATGCTCAAGTTGTTTTTCTAACACAGATATACCTCTTCTAAGATTTGAAACAAAATAGTTAGCAGCAAACAACTCTGTTCTATGGTTTTCAAGTAATTCATTCAGCCTTTCACATTCTCTAGAAGCCCTACATGTTTTAGAACAACATTCAAAGTTTTGTACCTCAGAGTCAGAGAAGGCCATGAGAGCATGTTCTGTAGCAATGAAAGCAGCATCTGAAGGTTTTTCCTCTTCATCATCATCCATGAAACTCCAATCATAGCTCACACCATCAATTGCCAGCATTGCCTTTGGTTCCTCCACAATTGGTTCCTTCTATTTCTTGTACCATGTGGATCTGTTATCCTGCTTCCTTGGTCTCCTGCATTCCCTAGCAAAATGCCCCAACTTGTGACAGTTGAAACACTCTACTTTCTTCTTATCAAACCCTGCAGTTTCACTTCCATTAATGTGGATTGGCTTGCCAGTCTTCTTGTAGAATTTCCTAGCTCTCATGCTGAGAAGAGCTACTTGCCACTTTATGTCCATCTCCTCCAAGTCATCCTCATCAATTTGCTCTATGTCTTCATGAGTTAATATAGAGCCATTAACTCGAGTGAAGATAAAGGAATAAAAGGTAGGATCTCCAATACCAGCAACCTTCTTATTTAAACCTGTAGTGGTAACATGAGCATTACCAGTGGAAACTGTAGAACCAGCAGTGGCAATTTCATCATCACTATCATCTTCAGAATCATCACTGTCAACTGAGGTTGACACCAATGCCAAGCTGCTAGAGCTTGAACCAAGCTTCCCTGCCTTCTTCAATCTTTGTTCTCCCAGACAGTAACATTGGTAACTCAGAAGGCAAGCTTCTTAGAAACTTCAAATTGAGGTCTTTCTGTTCTACCTCAATTCCAAGCACAGTCAATTGAGTGACAATCTTCTGTATTTTGGTGAAAATGCTGTCAAGTGATTCATTGCTTGAAGCAGTGAAGTTTTCATAGCTCTACTTCAACAATGTCCTTTGGGTCTTCTTAGTAGCATCATTGCCACCAAACACAGAACAGATCTCTTCAAACAACTCTTTTGCAGTCTTGAATTTACTGAAAGCAATGATCTGGTCTTTAGGAAGTGTCATTAGAAGTAAACTTCTGGCCTTCATATGATTCTTCTTTTGTGTTCTTTCATCACTAGTAGAAGGTGCAGAAACTATGGTTACTTCTTTGTCACCAACTTTCTCAGTCTTCTGAGTAGGTTTGAAAGAGTCACCAGTTAAGATGATCTCCCACAAAGCATAATCTTGAATGAGAAAGTATTGCTCAATCATTATCCTCCACATCTCAAACTCATTGAGTTTGAGCTTAGGAAGTCTTGGAGCAGAGTTGGACTGGTTGTTTTCCATCTCCATGGATCTGAGTGAATTGGTTAAGCTTAAATTCCTTGGATCTTCTAAATCAAAGTATCAAAAACCTGGCTCGGATACCACTTGTAGGATCTAAACACACGCCTTGTGTTAGAGTGATACTTTGAGTTATATTATTAAGCACGCGGAATATACTTAACAATACTTAGAATATGAATTGTATGATGTAATGTAAGTGAGAACAGTTGTAAGTTTAACACAAGGCTTCAATATTATTGATAATAATACGAGTGATCTTGATTATCACTAGGGTTACACCTTGAAGCTTTCTAAGGTTGATACGTACCTAGAACAATGACCTAGGACCTCCTTTTATAGAACAAGGAGTCCTTTACAAGATAAACATAAAACTATCATAATAGAATATACACAAGATCTTTTCTATATTTATCTACATACGATATATAACAGTTATCCTAATAGCAGTGGTAATAATATGTACTAGCAGTTGTAATGTGTTTCCACTGCTAGTGCATTCTTCAGCAGTGTCGTCCACAAGCTTATTAGTGGTAACTGTTAGCTTTATTCCCAACACGCCGCATTATACATTTGACATACGGCGTATCACTATCAAGACTTGACCAGAAACAATCCAAGACAACTGAAGGACATGCGCCGCATACAAGAATTAGGTTACGCCACATCTGAAGGCGGTGTACGAATATTCCAGAATATAATAATCTTGGACCCCACGCGAAGTTAATTCGATGCTCCGCATCTACTTACCCAATGCGCCGCATCGAACCCTCAGACAGAAACTATAAATACCCCAAGACCTAGACGAATTTAGTGTGCCACAAAACCCTAAGGAGCCGAATTCAGACGAACTAGCAACACAAGACACACCCCAAACGAAGATATTAGAGCTGTAAGAAGGTCCTGCATGCATTCAATTCATTAAGTAGTTTTGTTTTATTGTAATAGTAAGCTTTAATTCATCAGGATTGATGGCCGGTAGTATGTGAGTACGCAAAATCATATGCCCACCTTAAAATTGCTTTCCCATCAATTAAAGTTTATAAGTTTGATGTCTTTGGTGAATTTATATTAGTGCATTAATAACCTCTGTGTCTAGCTGAGCACTGCATGGGCTGCCATACCCCTTCCTCGCCTATTTTATCTAACGTCTTTGGATAAGTAGGATAGTCATAAGTAATCATTAAGGGTTTACTCGCCGATATAATGAAACCAACGAGAAAGATTTAATTAATATACGCTTCATATAAAACTAGCAATAAAAAAATGACAAGCTACTTAATTATCAGGACAGGTCTTCTTATAGTCTCTTTTATCTATCTGTGTACGTGTATGCTATTCGCTGATTTGTGCTCATTCGTTTAATTTACCGTTTAACTAATAACCCAACTGTGCCAGTCTCTCAGGCTGAACCCCCCCCCCCCTTGCGTTAGATTAGGCTGTAAATCAAACTTAGGATATTAAAATACTGATTAGGATAACTAGATAATACGTTCTACTCTTAGTGATCGATACTCTACTTACCATTATATACAAACTGACTGGGTACACTGCTCGTTAAGTGTGTGTGTTATTGATAAGTCGNTCATTCGTTTAATTTACCGTTTAACTAATAACCCAACTGTGCCAGTCTCTCAGGCTGAACCCCCCCCCCCCTTGCGTTAGATTAGGCTGTAAATCAAACTTAGGATATTAAAATACTGATTAGGATAACTAGATAATACGTTCTACTCTTAGTGATCGATACTCTACTTACCATTATATACAAACTGACTGGGTACACTGCTCGTTAAGTGTGTGTGTTATTGATAAGTCGGCTAAATATAAATTTAAAACTTGAGTAGGCATTAATACTGCTAAACCGCAACGACACATCACGCGCATCAAGTTCTTGGCGCCATTGCCAAGGAGTGAATTATTATTATCTATTAAATTGATTAGTATTTTAATTACGTTTTTCTTTTTAGTAGGTTTTTAGACACTAACCAATAACTTGTTGTAAATTAGATAGATTGCATCTATATATATATAAAGATTGAGTTCCCCATATTGAATGTGAGCATTTATGTCATAAGCCAAGAAACTCAAATATGTGGTTTAAGCTAATGAGTATTTAACATGATGAGCTTATCTGCAGCTTTTAAGAGCTTTCAACATGTAAATTCATTTGCTCTTGCATTAATCAGCTTATAAAAATCGAAAGTCAGTCATAAACTCATTTAATGCAATACTTAATTATACAATCAACTGAAATATGCATGTTTAGAAGACAATCATTAACGAACAACTCAATCCCAGTATTGCATTTTACACGCTGGGCAGTCAACTCAATCCGTCCATTTTGCAGGCCATTCTTGCATTCCATTCTTGACTCCATTCTTGAAGTCCATTGATCTTAATTGCTCTTTTCTTGCCTGCCATTTACAAAGTAGGAATATGTTTTCTTGCCTGCCATTTACAAAGGAGGAATATGTCAGGCTAAGCATATGTACAGGCTCATTTATTAATTATGTATTTAAGTATATAACTCCTTAGACAGTTCATATTATTAGGCAGCTTAAAAAGCTCACATTAACAATTAAAAAAAATAAATAAATAAAAAAATAAAAAATAAAAAATCTACCTTCATTCCATATTCCCTGCATTGAATGAATCCAGGTATGTTAACTTTGATGTGGTTGTATAAATAGGCATTTTGGTCCATGACAGGCATTCACAATTCCATCTTCAGTTACTATAACATTATGTCAAACTCAGCCAAGAAGCAGATCCGGAATCAGACATTAAACCAACTTACTGAGGGTGATAGAGGGCCCATTGTGGTCATGATATGCAGAACATGGGATGTGCATAATATTAATGGTAGATATCTGAGCACCGATTTTGTCGTCTCAGATGAGAAGGTATAAATAACGTGCCTTTGTTGCATCATTGTAAGTATGTTAATTGATAGGGTTGGTCATCTGATGTGTATTGATTTCTTACTGTGCATTGTAGCATGAAGAGCAACATATCTCATTGTTTTGCTGACAAGATCAAACCTGGTTCTGTGGTCTCTATGAAGTCTTTTACTGTGCATCGAAGAGATGAGTACCGCATAATCAGAGATAACGAATACTCCATTGAGGTAAATGGTTCAACAGTGGTCCGCAAAGTCAGTAACAAAGTGGGCGGCTTTGTAAGACATCCGTTTCAGCTCATGGACTTTGAGAGTATCCAGCCTACAGAGAAAAAATATCTTATTGGTACAAACTTTTTTACATATACAAAAATAAACGTAATGCAGTTATTTCATTTTCTTATATGCATGTTTTCAATACTGTAGATGTGATAGGTTTTGTTACAACTGTTGGGAAATCTTCACAGCCAAGAACCGGGTCAAAGAACCTTGATTTCCCCCTTATAAATGAAAGGTATTGACCTCTTTAACTAAAATAGCACCCTATAATCTACGTATTGCGCGCACTTACAAATGTTTTGTTGCACATTACTTAAGGTAAATTGAAGACGACTCTGATGAGGAAAACGCCCATGATGCGGCTGTCCAACTGGATATGGATGACAACGACCATGCACCCTCTAAGCCTAATGATGCCAAAAAAAAGAAGAAAAGGTTAGATGATAGTTTGTTCTATAAAATAGCACCCTATAATCTATGCATTGTGCGAACTTACAAACCTTTTGTTACACATTACTTAAGGTACATTGAAGACGACTCTGATGATGAAGAGGCCCATGATGCGGTTGTCCAGCTAGATGTGGATGACAAAGACCATACACCCTCTAAGCCTAATGATGGGAAAAAAAGAAAAGGTTAGATGAGAGTTTATTTTATAAAATGACATCCTTAAACCTATGCATTGCGCGCACTTACAAATTTTTTGTTACACATTACTTAAGGTACATTCAAGAGGATTCTGATGTGGAGGAGGCCCATAGAACATCTGTGCAGCTGGATATGAAGGACAAGGATGGCGACTTGGACACCTAGGCCATTAGATGATTTACAATCCATGCTCGGATTTAATTTTAATTCCAGCTATTTGAAAACTTTCTCTTACCGATTTGGTGCCCTTGAGCGCAGTTTACCTTTGTGGTGCCCGAACAGTTTTAATCTGAATAATGACCAAACCCCTTTAATGCATTTGATTTCACTACTAACTTATCGTCTAACGAGCCAGGCTAGCATTGGTATGCGATTGTCTTTTTTTAAGATATTTATTTCAGGCCCATTGAAGATGAGTCTGCTTCGATCCATATGCCTGATGCAGATGAATGCAGTGCGGTCAACATGCCTGATTCAACAGAACAAATGGATATACATGTTAGACAAAGATGCTTTTAGTAGGTTTACAATGTAGTTTGTTGGGCAAATTCCCTGTTGAGTTTTCATAAATAGCTAATCCACCTGTTGTACTTTGTATATTCCAATGTTTGATTATCCTTTAATACAAGAAGTTACTTATGATTTGCAATTTAGCTGCTGTACTTTGTATACTCCAATGCTTGATTATCGTTTCATAAAAGCAGTTACTTATGATTTGCAATTGTAAGACATTTTCAGGACTAACTGACATATAACAAAACCAAATAAACCGTAGTCCTGAATCATAAGACATTTACAAGGATAAGTAATATATACATGTATGTCACTTACACTGCTTAAAAAAATAAACTAAAATAACCCCTGTTTTTGTCTACTAACTAATGATGAAACTTAAAGAGGTTTCGTATTGTAGGTTCATATCTGGGAACATTATAAACGGACACAATACTTTTGTGAACATTGTTTATAAAGAGGCTTTTAACAACCTACCCTAGCAAACCAAGGTATTCCTAAAAACTCGCTAATCACATCATGTTGTGTTACTTTAATCAAAAACATAATCACATCTTATTATCTTACTTTAATAAAAAAAACATGCTATAATTCCCATTAACTAATCGTGGCCAACCAAAATCATCAAAAGGGTATATAATTTCAATTAAACTATAAAACAAACTTCTCACCTGCTTAGGGTATATTCAATTGCTGATCCAAATTGACCAAATCAGGATCCACCCCGCAAATCTAATTAGGTTCACTCTTTAGGAACACCATTAATACAATCACCCGAGACAACTGTTGCAAAACCTGTAAAAGAACAATTGATTATTTATGATTTTCATTTGTAGAAGAAGATTGTGGGAAGGTGAAACGCAATACCTGTATATTTCTGCTAAAGAGGATAAACCCAATAATATGCTTTACTCCTTTAATAGCTTCTCACAATAAATGTATTTTTAAAGTAAAGCAATTTTTCTTATTATTATTATTCTTAACAATATAATGTATTTAAACTTTTGGTTACAACTTTTTTCACAATAAAATGTATTTTTAAACTTAAATAGATTAAACTTAACTAATTTGATTTAATTATACTTAACAATATAATGTAATTTTTAACTTTGGTTACAACTTTTTGTGCAGCCTGTCTACAAGCTACGCTCGGACTTAAAAATATATTCACGCCGGGGCGCAAACTCGAAGACCCAAGCCACTAACAACGATGATGAAGTTCAGTTGTGTGTTTCCAACTATTAACGTCAAACGATACTATTTATAAAATCTTTCTTAAACAAACTATTTCTTTTTATTCTGTTTCATAACGCTAATAACAAAACACGCAAAACCCTTGCTAACCCGATAATACTCTATCCTACACAAAGCCCGTGCATCGCACGGGCCATGCTGCCTCGTAACACTTAAAAAACTTAGTTACTAATTGGTGACATATTCCCTTCTTAAATATGTCAAATGTCCGGTTTAGATAAATTTAGAGTTAAACATTTTTTGTTTTAGACGATTTGGGATTTGTGGCAAACTCAAATCGAACTAAAATTAGTAACCAATTAGGAACTAAACTAACATTGTCAGCTTTGGGTAGGTTATTCTTAGCTTCTCTAATTTTATTTTGCGCGATAATATAATTAATACGATATTCAAGTGTGTAAACTAAAAAAGCAAATACTGAACATTCTTTTTATTAAAAGTACATATATCATGAATCACACATAGATTCCTCCATACAATGGGTTGCCTGTTCTATGTAGTAATAGATTTTGTTAAAACGTTAAATATTAAATGCTAATCAGTTATTAAAATCGTTATAGATTGATAAAATAGTTATATCTCCGGATATGACATAGCCAACGGTGTTGCACACATTTACGCACGAACCACACAGTGGTCATCACACTGTGTCTCTCAGCCCCGTCCCAACAACTCATCTTCTTCATTTGCGATGCTCTCACCACTAAGTGAACTCAAACAACACCACGCAATGAACACAAACAGCACACACTCCATTGTTAATCGTACTTTTCTAAATTCGTTGTACCTTTAGATATGCCAATCTTATCACTTCGCATGCTTTCATCGTTACGATTAACTCGAAAAACTGACACAATTCCAAATCTCCAAAGCACATGATCTCCAAATTAGGTAACGATTGTCATCAGTTTTCATTCTTAGCGGAGGGAGTAACAAATTTTGTTAAGATAACACAAATTATCAGTCGTTTTCATATATTTACCAAAATTGCTACTGATTGATAAATCCGTTACAACGTTTGACACAACTAACTTTCAATCACGTCTTACACACCAACCAGATAGTAGCCACTACACCGTATTCCACAATCATGTCCAAACAATTCCTCATCTTCATCTCCAACGCTCTCTTCCACACAGCGAACAGTAAACACAAACAACACACACGCACTCCACTACTGCTCGCAAATTTTTAATCTCATCACACCTTTCACTCTGCAAATCTCACCATTCCGCACCATCACTCGAAAACGATTCAATTCAAAACTTCCAAAGTGAACAGTAAACACAAACAATACACGCACTCCACTACTACTCGCAAAATTTTAATTTAATTACACCTTTCACACCGCAAATCTTACTTTCAGTCTTTCACCATTATTAAAAAACGACTCAATTCAAAACTTCCAAAACACACAATCACCAAAATTAGGCAACAACAATTCTACCCAACTTCCATCCTAATCCAAATTTCAAAACTTCTCAAACACAAAATAAAACCGTTACACTTATATCCACTTTCCACAATTCCACCTTCTCACAAAAATCTCGGTGAAAATCCCAAAAATTTCCTTCCCTCCCATTTCGAAAAAAATCAAAACCCAAAAACAAACCGCGTCACATACATAAACAAATAAATAAATAAATAAATAATATAAAAAAATTTCAACTCCCCCCTTTTATTTTAATTTTTTCCCTCTCTTCATTTTCACCCAATTTTCAAACCCTAATTTATTTTCCCCCAATTTCAAACCCTCATAAAACCCTAAAATTAAAATCCAATCAACACACACACACACAGTTAATTAATAATCTGATGGATGATTCTGTTAAGCGATACAAATCGAAGCCAGCAGCTCGTCGTACCAACATCAACGTCCACTTCTGTGCACACCAGCTGTTCGACAAAATTGCCCAACAGGAAGATGTAAAAGATGAGGTGTTGTTGGCTGATGAAATGATTGAAGATTGTGATGATGTTGATGATGATGATGATGATGAGACGGAGGCGTGGATATCGTCGAACCGTGATCGGAGTGAGGAGGAGTATAAGCCGGTGATTTCGGTTGCCACGAGTTCTTCGAGCTGGTGTGAGGATGTTTACGAGAAGCCGTCTTTCGTGGTATGAGTTTTGGCTTTTGATTATTTGTTGTTACTATTTATAGTTTTTGTTAGTGTTAGGTTAAAATTTTGCGGGTAAGGTTGATGTTTTTTTTGTCGTGTGTTTCGCGGGTAGTTTTGTTTTTGTGGGCGCTGAGTGGTTTTCGATGATTGGTAGGATTAGAGGGAAAAAATTCTTGTCGTAATAATATCTGTTTTAGATTTATATACTAACAGAGTAGTATATGATATATAGTACCTCACGCGCAGACGCTGACCACACATCTAATAAAAAAAAAAAATCAATTTTTAGACGTTGTCATAGAATACACTTGTTTTTTAGATGTATATTGGATTTATTGTGGGCGCTGAGTGGTTTTCGATGATTGGAACTTTCGACATATAGGATTAGAGGGAAATAATTTTTTTGTCGTAATAATATCTATTTTCAGATGTCGTGGAGGTATATATATACTAAAAGAGTAGTTTATGCAATATAGTCACTCACGCGCAGACTGTACATCGAATAAAATTAATTAATTTTTTGATGTTGTCATAGCAAACACTTGTTTTTTTAGATGTATATTGGACTTATTGTTGCTACTATAGTCGGTGTCTTTGTTTTTTTTTGCCAATTTTATTAGGTCTACTCGCTAGATTCCTTTCTAGTGAGATTTTTATTTTATTTTTCGAGGATTTCTTTAGTCTATCTTATTTCTTCGTGCTTTTGTTCGTAACCACTACCATCAGCCATCATGGAAAACGCGAATCCGCAAAATTTTTCAACCAATCGACCAAATCCGCTACATAATCTACCCCTTCCACTCCAAAATGACATCTTTATGTTCCATCGACATAATGGTGAATCTTTTCCCGATGCATGGACTCGTTTCAAATACTTATTAAAAAAGGTCCTTCATCATGGTCTTGACTTATTGTTTCCACTTCAAATCTTTTACACTCGTATCGACTGCCAAACCCAGCAGGAGATTGAAAATATGGAAGATGGGAAAATGTGGGATTATAGTGATGAAGAGGCATGGGAAATCTTTTAGATTCTCGCCCAAAAAAGAAGTGGAACATGTTACCCAAAAAGTGCAAGCTTAGACCTATTTGGTATTTGGATGGATCAATCGGAAAGCTTGTTTAGTAATGAGGTGGGTAGAGTTGAGCCACCTAAGTGCATGTCATGGTTAGGCACTACCATAATACATGATGAACACATAGGCAATCGTGATGTGATGGAGGATATAGTAGATAACCCAAGCCCATCAAGTACCCCACAAGTCCTACCATCATTTGAGGCACACACACCGCCCGTGACTTACCCAAAAGAAGTAGTTGAGACTTTAGGAATCCCGATAGAGGTAGAACCTTTGAACCAAACATAACTAGAGGATATAGGTTTGAATGCTTATAGTGATCATAACCTTNTCTGAAGATTGTGTGCTTTTAGAAGAAGCATACATTCTGTTCTATGCAAAACAAGGCACACCTTGGTTTGCTAGCTTTATGGAAACATATAAACCGTCCTTGGCTAACTTATCAAACACTTCACCCAAATCTGTTCTGGAGAATGTTGATCACCCCTCTACATCACATGATCCATTAAGTATTAAAACCCATGACATGAAGGAACCTTTTAGTAGAACAACAGATATGAAAGTTTCTGAAGCCAAAGACCATTCTTCCGGATCTGATGCTGTGGTGCCTCTTAGCCCAATTAATCGCATAATAAAAGAAAGTACTCCATTAAGCCTAAAACAGTATGGTTCTAACCACAGGGTTGAAGCTCAGAAGAATGTTACACCCACAAGCCAAATCTCTTTTCAATCTACATTTGATTTTGATCATGTTCTTTCTCCACAAACACCGCCCAGATCTCCTGGACTTGATTTTTCCGAGGATGAGAATACAGGTGAAATAACTTGATCCCTATATTTTATAATGTTATAAGATATACATCTTTTACTTCTGTAAATATGGTATGATTAAATAACTAACAAATGAATGGTGACTGGGATCTGCAGAAGTGGTTTTTGCTGCAAAGCCTGATCAACTAAAAATTGCAGAGAAAACATCAAACAAGAGGCAAAGGGGCAAGGACGAAGACAATTTTGCAAAAGCTGAGGCGGTTAAAATGTGTAGAAAAATGCCCGGTGCAAGAGCAAAAATGTTGATGGATGCAATGCCGTCAAAGAGTGATAATGTATTGAACAAGAAAAGCAAGAAAATGTCATCACCGTCAAGAAAAAATCATAGCAGATCAAGTGATCGGTCTAAGTATCAGGACATTTCAGTCGCCCGTAAATTGGCTACCTCTAGTTTTCGCTGAATGGGTAAGTCTGCAGATGTCAAAAGTAGGACTTTAAAGGTTATATAAGCTTTTAATCTTTTTGTTGTGACAGGGGGGCTTTGGGCTCCATGTGTAGTATTGTTTTCTTTACTTGGGCGCAAACTGTTTATTGGTAGATTCTTTTTGTTAATGAGTAACCAAGTTGATGGGAGGCCTGTGCGCGCCTATTGTTTGTGAAAAACTGAAAACGCAAGTATTTATTCTGAATGCTAAAAAGTAACACCTTTGAGTTAAAGTTTTTCATTTTGATAGGTGAACTCAGTACAGAGTATTAGTGGGCTGGTGGTGGTGCTAGTAATTAGGTTAAGGGTTGTTGAGTTGATGAATGGCACATGCGAAACTTTAGCTGAGGAGGAATGCTATAGCCACAAAGAAAATTTCCACAAAACATTCACAAAGTGATGTGTCAAAGAATGATTGGTTTAATCATAAAGAGGAGAGAGAAACTATCACAACATACACCAATGACCTTTTGACACATCACTTTGTGGATGTTTTGTGGAAATTTTCTTTGTGGCTATAGCATTCCTCTTAGCTGAGTGGCTATGGCCCATATTTGATCAGTGTTCAGTCCACATGAACCATCTTACTCTTCTTTTTCATCCTAAAAAGTAAAACCAAATTATTTTCGGGCCAAGCATGTTGAGAATAAATTTTTAAAAGCTAAAGTATCAGTCCACATGACCTATGATGATCATGAGGTCATGACCTACACGACCTTGAAACTACAGGATAGAGAAATCACAACTGTGATAACTCAAACAATATGAGGAGAAAACATTATCACAAATCATATGAAACAAATAACTACCTAAGAGCGATAAACAGTAAAAAGCATAAAATTGAGTGAAACACTGACCATGACCCTTACAACTGATAGGAACCTCACCGGAATCTAAACATTTTTCGCACCATGACCCACATAATCAAACTGATTGGTGACACCGCAAGACGCACATATGTTTAATGGAGAAACACCCAAAATCGTAGAACCACCTCATGTTTAGACTTCATGACCCTCGATAGACGACCTTCAGCTAAAATACCACGACCCAAAAATCAAACACCTACAACAACCTTCTTTACCAATTGACCGTAACCTCAACAAAAAAAAGGGACCACCACCACACCTAAACCGTTTTCAACATTTTGGAGAAGACATTATGAACCACCACTATAAACATGACCACCACAACTCAAGAACAAACAAACCCCAACGACCGCACATAACAAGTACCATGACCCGAAAATAAACTAGTTACAGAACAAACAATCATCACGATCTAAGAACAAACAACCACGACGACTAATGCTTTTACTTAGTATTACAATCTTTTGTACAAGTTTATAACTATTAGCTTTAACAAGTAACCAAAAAAGGTGCTTATTTTAAAGATTACACGGTGTGTTCCTTCATTACTACTTTTGAGAGGGCAAAACAGTTTTGATGGTTTTCTGTTCGGTATCTTTTTTCATTTACTACTTTTAAGTTGTTAAACTTTATATTTTATATTTCACACTTTTTTCGATAGTTTACCCATTTTATTAACAGGGTAGGACAATTTTTTATGATTCTGCTCCGTATTTTTTGTGTTTTTCTACTTTTGACTTTTAAAGTTTATATTTTCTGTTCACCTTTTTTTTTTTTTTTTTTTTTTTTTTTTTTTTTTTTTTNAAGAGAGAGTCAGTGAACTGAGATAAGAGATTTATGGGAGCTTATCCATATACATGAATCCTGATAAGGCTCTATGGCATACTTTAGATATGAAAAACTAATTTAAATAAAAGCTTCACCTTTGTGTATATTGGTGGTGTGGCAAGAAGGTGCCATGCATTAAGTTTAATTAAAATCATCACCACCATTATTTGGGGATAAAATGAACTGAAAGTTGGATATCAATTTATCGCCCATTAGAAATACCATACTAAGGTACTACTGTGTATCTTAAATCGTATATACACCACGTGACCACTGTGCCCCCACCACTTCCAGACTATCAGTTCTGTTTAATTATATGAGCTATAGAAACTACTTACACGTGAAACTTTTGATTTGAAAATTGAATTATATGATTTGACTTATCTTTTTATGATAAAAGGTATATGCTTTTTCCCGTTTCGACAAAAACGTGATATGCTTTTGCACGATCTTCGATCTAAAGATGTTTACAATATGCATTTAGAAGAACTTACAATTTGGACCTCCAATGCTGACTTCTATGTTTTAGCTTATCCTTATTTATTATTATGTACAATCGTGTATACGCAAGTATGATGTATCATGGGGTGTTATATGGTTATTAAAGTATGCTAATTATCTGTGTTACTATTCGTAACAAAGATGAAGATAAGGAGAGGAGATTGGGGACAGTGGGACAACAGCATAGGCAACACTACAAGCTTGAACATTCTTTAGTTGGCATTTCTGACTGGACCACTAAGTAGGGTCATAATTGAAGGCAGCTTTTCTCTTTTTTGGCATGTGGTTAGCCCACCTTACTACTGGATTACACCTAGCCAAGCCTATATATACCCATGCCAATGCGATGAAACAATCCCACACTCCCACTTGACTTATTAACATGCCTTCTTAAAGTTTTCAGAGTGTTGTTTTCTTTTGTGCTTTTAGGTTTGGGTTATTAGCGTGGCCGCTAGAATTCCTTGACGTAGAAGGAGCATTGCCCTACATCATGGTTTTAGCTGGTGGTGGTGTGGTGGAGGGGGTAGTGGTGTGTGGAGAAGGAGTGGGTTATGGGCCTGGAAGCAGGATATGGAGGCCGGAGGTGGTAAAGGAGGTGTGGCAGGATATTGTGTGGAGCTAGGAGGGGAAGGTGGAGGTGGTGTAATGGGGGGAGGTGGTGGAGGAGGGGAGCAGAAGGTGGTGCCGGTATGGTGGCGTGGAGTGGTGGGAGTGGTGGTGGACATGGTGGGATAGCATATGGGTGGTGGGCGCTGGGTGAGTGTGGTGGTAGTGGAGGGAGGTGGTGGAGGGGGAAAGGTGGAGCACATGGTGGAGGTTAATTGGTGGTGGAGAAAGGAGCTGGCTCTGGTTGCTGGTGGTGCTATGCTGGCGTGGCTACGCTGTGCTGGAGGCATTGGGGTGAGGTGGAGGAGACATGGTGTGGTTGTGGAGGTGAGCTGGCATTGGAGGCTGGAGGAAGTGGATATGGTCGCGGGAGGTGGCGCTGGAGGGGGTGCGGAGGCTCACATGGTGGATATAGTGGGGAGGAGGTGGTGGCGGTTCAGGAGGAGGCGGTGGAGGTGGTGGTGGTATAGGTGAGCATGGAGGTGGTAGTGGGAGTGGAGGTGGTGAAGGTGGTGGACATGGTGGCTATATCCCTTGAAGAAAATCCAATATTGGATTCAATGTCAAAAATGGACAAGGATTCCTTTCTTGAATAATATTATGAATTGAATATAAGAATGTTACCAATCTTATTCTACGTGTTTAAGTGTATGCAATGTTATGGTTACGAACTATGATTAACGATTGAGCTTGTTATGCTTGTGAGTATCGCTTGTTTGCGTATTTCAAAACTTTTCAGTGTACTGCAATGGCCAGCTTACGATTTACGATTGAAATTATGTGTCATCGTTTCATTATCTAGATAAAAACTTATGACGACGGCCTAAAAGACTTTATGCATCAGGTGTGTTGCACAAATTAAAACGAAAAAACAACAATGTGTTTGATATTTACTTTGCACCCAACATTTATGAACAACACGATACATATTTGGCAAATAAAGTGAAAATAAAGTAAACCAAATAACCAAAAACTATATATGGAAAAAGGGAAGTGAAGCCAAAATTGGAACATCTCCATATACTTGCTAATTACAGACATCATGTTTAATTCTGAAAAGCAATTACATCCAAGTGACTGATATTACAAGCACAAATGTTGGATTTGATGCTATATTTCTCTGAATTTTAAGACAGAGATGAATAAACATTGGCTTTTTGTGTATATCAAACAAATTTACATGAGTGCTAGTGCTCCATTAGAACGAGAAAGGGACCGGTAGAGCAAATCGAGCGCATGTGGGAGATCGATCACATGATTATAACCAAATGTGTTGTTTGGTTTCAACTTTCACGTTTAGGACCAGCCAACAATCCAAACACATGTTTGACAAAACCTAATATTATAGTTAAAAGGGTATATTTCTATGACCTAATACATTTTTACATTTAAATCTTACTATCCTCATTTCCGTCACTTGGAGATCTCTTAAAAAAAACTCCATTCGGGATCATGTCTAACGTAATTTTACCACAAATCCATCTTAGTATCCTCATTTCCATCACTTTCACCATATTTGCTTGAGTCTTTGTTAACGGCCAACACTCTGGCCCGTACAACATAGCTGGTCGAATCACCACTCTAAAATTTCCCTTTCAGCTATAGAGGGACGTTCTTGTCACAAAGGATTCCTGTGGCCGCTCTCCTCCTTAATCATCCCGCTTGTATATCGTGTGTTACATCATTCTCTATTCTTGCAAATTTATGGATCACAGATCCGAGATATCTAAATACTCCTTCTGTGGTAATATATGTTCGCGGATGTGGATTTCCTCTTCCTCATTCTAGACATTCACGTTCCAGCTGAAGTCGCATCGTAGGTATTATGTCTTCTCCCTGCTCACTCATAGGCCTTTGTCTTCGATCTACCGCATAGCCCCTCTGGCGTTTCCAAGACTAACACAATATCATCGGCGAATATCAAGCACCAGGGGATGCTCTCATGTATCCCCCGTGATAACTCTTCGAGAATCAAGGCAAAAAGGTACGGGCTAATAGCTAAGTCTTGGTGTAGACCTACTTCTAGCGAAAAATACTATGTGTTTCCCACTGGGTCTACACACAAGTCCTCGCTCCGTTGTACATATCCTGAATAACTTTTATGTACCTCACTTGGGTTCCTTTATCTCTTAAGGTCTTCCAAATCAACTCTCGTGGGACGCTGTCATATGCCTTCTCCAAATCTAAAAATGTCATGTGCAAGTCTTCTTATCTGACACCTTGTTGCAGCCTTCTCTCAATAACTCTCTCCCAGAGCTTCATAGTGTGGCTAAGTAGTTTTACACCCTTGTAGTTGCTACATGCTTGCGCGTCTCCTTTGTTCTTATATACGGGGATAATCTCGCTGAGTCTTCACTCTTCGGCATCTTAGCTCTCGAAAAGGTCTTGTTGAAGAGAAGTGTTAGCCATTTCACCACATCGTCTCCGAGGCACCTCCACGCTTCTATGGGGATCTCATCCGGTCCGAAGACCATGTTTCTACCCATATTCCGTAATGCCTCCTTAATTTCCGTTTGGCTGATCCTCGAACAATACCAGTTGTTTAGCAGGTTTGGACCAATACTGTCCTTTCTTCGATTCACTCAGGCCTTCTACCATTGAAGAGGGCGGAGACATACTCTTCCCATTTTCTCCTAATCTCGTCTTTGTTGGCAATACTTCTTCCACCATCGTCTTTGATAAATCTTATGTTTCCTAGATCCATTCTCCTTCTCTCTCTGCCTTCGCTATCATGTAAATATCGTTTTGTCCCTCTTTGGAGCCCAAACTAATTTAATACAGGTCTTCGTACGCTTTAAACTTTGAAAGTGAAACAGACTGTATGAAATATATTACTGGTTTATAAAATGGATAGTCTTTGTTGTCTGATCATTGATTAACCTGTACGCACAACGAAGGTCGATCAATCCTGAAACAAAGTGTGTACGCATTATATAAAGAAGAAACTAGTTCCATATACCTCAAAGTTTATACTGCACGTCTTGATGAATGATACAAAATTGGCAGATATTGTCAAATCTTGACGCATAAAATTGACAGAAACTATTCATATCCGGTCCATGCAAAAACAACTACATTTCATTAGTGATCAAGTAAATGAGGAAAATTCCGGTTGTCACATTAATTAGTTTATATGTTCGTCACTTTTCAGTCATTTTGATTGTTTTTAAATTAGTCATTTTCATTTGAAGCAACTTCAAATGTTATTCAACATTGCTAAATTGTGCACAATATCGATTAATTTGTTCCATGTATATATTATTTTATCGATACATGTATCAAGCATAAAATATCTGCATGTATGAGTAATATGCAAAAGCCTTAAAAGTAGTCTTATAAAAACACGATTATTTAACTTGACAAAAGCTAAATACTGTGGCTTTTCTTATTCCTGGAGGTTTTTTTTTTTTTTTTTTTTTTTTTTTTTTTTTTTTTTCATGTCATCTTGTTGTTTTAAATTCTAATGTATAAAATGTGAAATCTTTAGGATTCAGCATCGCCTACATTGCAAGCAGAGACGGAACCAGGGGGTTCCCGCGAGTGCCCGGAACCCCGGACCCCTATGGATTTTTTGATGTAGTGTTAATTTTTCAAAAAAAACATCAAATTTTCCTAAATATATATAAAATGCACCCGATCCATCGAAATGTGTTTCTATCTTACGGTTCTGGTTCAGTCCGTGATTGCAAGCATCTGAAAAGTGTTCTGAACATACACTTTCTCAGCTTTTAGTTGTGTTGACGTGAGAAATAATGAGACTCGATCAGCCATTGTCTCTGACATCTAGTCGCACCCAACTTAACATTCATCAACATGATATGCATTAGGTGCAATTAGTATAAATGAAAGTTATGAATGATCAGGCACCAAAAAACTATATAAGGAAAAGGGAAGCGAACAAAAATTTTCAAACATCTCCACTTAGCGATCCCAGTGAATAATTTGGAGCACAAATGTCACGATCAATACTACATTTCTGCGAGGTGTGAAAAGAAAGTTGAAAAGAAGGCCTTTTCTATATAACAATCAAATTTTATATGTTCACCATACAGTTGTTAGTGCTAGATCCATTAGCATGAGAAAAAGACTAGTAGCAAACAGAGCCCATTGTGGGAGATCACATGGTGAACCAAACATATTGAGTTGGTTGCAACTTTCGTGTGTAGGACCTGCCAACAACCGAACACCTTGATTGGATATGGCCAGTTTCTTTGTCAAAATCCAAGATAAAATCCTTTTGTAAGCTAACACAAGTAGAAGGAAATCGACCATCATAGCTGACGGCCTCCACCAACTAGTCTCACCATCAACATGGGGAAGAAGCAAACACGGCTATAATTTGGTTATTGAAGTTAATAAAAAATCATCAATAACCTATATTCATTTAAAACTATTTCGATCAGCTAACACCCTTAGCTATACTAATTGTTAATCTAATCATAATCTCAAACAGTTGGTCATGACCTCTTATAGGGCTAATTGTGAGAAATGTCATGCTGATCTCAATATTTCACTCTTTATAAGAATTTGCTTTTACTTACATAAACACCATGTGTTGTTGTAACTTATACTCCACATTTAACCAAAAATAAACTCATTATAACATCCCACCTTTATTTTTTATTTTTATTTATTTATTTTATTATTATTTTTTTTAAATAGCATCTACTTTCACTTTTCTTCTTAGCATCAGCAGGTCACTGATTAAAACT
>LBNU01022966.1:2238-30236 GCA_014162995.1 Artemisia annua
TTACATTTGCTTTTCCCGGTTGCCTTTGATGCGGTATATATATATCTATCTCCCCAAGGGATAAGATGATATACCACAAGTGGGTGTTCAAAAAACACGATACTACAACACGTTCAAGATGCACGCGACAGCTCCCCCGGCCAGGCGCGGGCCAAAAATTTGATTTGGCTCTGAATACGGTCCAATCAAAAGTCAACCGAAGGAATTGGCAACTAAAGTCAACAATCTAAGAGCTCAATGCACCAAGGAGAGTATAGAAATATTCCCCGGGTCCGTTTAAATCCCCAGTGAGGTATGAATTGTGTCGAAAAAACGACTATGGAGGATCAAGTCTTATGAATAGCGGGGAATGGGAAGTGAATTTGATTTGAATTAAACTACGGATTACAAATAGAATGATAAACCAATCAGCTAACCAAAACGATTACTAAAAAATGAAAACGTTTACAAGTCTAAAAATTTAACGTATACTTTATAAAAAAACGTCTACGTACAAAAGATAAAAGTGAAAATGGAAAATCTAAAAATGCCTAGGATATGAAAAACATATTTTTACAATCTAAATGATAAAAGAAAATTTTGAGAAAAAGAAAAATAATTCTTTTTGGAGCTTTTTAATTAATATATTAATTATTAATATTAAACTAATTAAGTATAATATACCTATAATAAATACTAAACTAATTTTGAAAATTACAAAACTTTTTCTATAAATACTTAATAATATAAGTGAGCTAAGAAAATTGAGAAAAGCCCCACAAGCTTATTGAAAAGCAGTGGGATAAGCTAAAAAGCAAAAATAAGCTTAAATTAAGATAACTACTATATAAATAAAATTAGTGAAAAGTTAACCAAGAAAGACCCTAGGGCGACTGGTTTGTGAGGTGTGTGTTGAGAGCTATGTGGGGGTGAGGTCTGGGGTTCGAATCCCAGGCTCCCTTTTTGGAAAATTTATTATTATTTTTTTCTTTTTGTTTGCTGGCTCAAACAACAACTCAAACACAAACACAATCAATAATTACAACAACAACAACAATTACAACAACATCTAAACAAGCAACTTGAATCAACAACAACATACACAGGAACACAAAAAAATCAAAACAGTGATTCAAGAACACAAAAAGAACAAGACATCCAAGAACATGAACAACAGTCACAAGAACATCAATAAACCAAACTCAAAATAAGCAATAAGCTTCCAAGAGCTTAAGCAAACTAATAAACAACAATTAAAGCTTGATTTTGACACCTAGAAACAGCAATTAGAACAAAAGCAACAACAATGATCAAGACCTTAACAAGGTAGAGATCACTCAGTGTATACTGAGTATACCAGAAACAGCAGTCCAAAGGGCTAAATGATGGGTTAAAAATGAGCACTAAACAAGCAACCTAGGGAAATCTAAATCATAAGTCCTATACACTACCTAGGGATCTATCTAAATCAGCAAACATCACCACATTTGGTCAAGGATTGACCAACTTTTGGTCAAAAGAAAACTGCTAAAAAACTGGGTGCAGGGGAGGTGTTTGAAAATCAGCCCAAAGTTAAGCTTAAAATAAGCACTCAGATAAGCTCAACAAAAATCAACAAAAATCCAAGACATATTTCACCAACCAAATATCAATTTCACAAAAGCACAAGTCCCAATTCCAAGTAATAAACCTTGGGTGAAAATCCAAAGTTTATTCAAAATATTTTTTTTTGAAATCTTTGACTTTTTATGAACACTTGACAGATTGACTTTGGTGAGATTCTACAAGTCCTAAGTGACTTAATATGTTGAATTAAGCTAAAAGGATACTGAATTAAGCTAGAAAAACAACTTATGCAAACAACACCATGATTATGCAGACCTAAAATTCCAACAGTGAAGGAAAAATGAGATTAAGAGATGATTTGACTTTTTTTACATGAAACCTACTAAACTTATGTTCTAATTAGTCTAATATAACCTAATGCTTGATTTCTACACTAAATACACCAACTCAGAATAGCTATAACACAGAGATAACACTGTTGCCAAACACCCCTTAAATATCTGTAAACAAAGGTGTTTTGAGTAAATGAACAATCTAGACCATGAACTTGCAACTTAAGCATTTATGATGATGAATTGAACTGAGATAAGCAAAAAAAACAACATATTTCCATCAAATTCACCCTATGCTCAATATACTTCACAATGGCATTCAATGAGAAAAATTGAACAACAAGTGAACAACAATACCACTACTAAATTTTAAGCTAAAATCTAACTAAGATTCACTAAACAAACACAAACATTCAATAACTAAGCAGATTTAAGCATCAAACAGTGAAATGGAAAGATTGGACAAAATTCTTACAAATGCTTAAGCAGCTGGAAACTTGAACCAAAGGACCAAAGGATCATCCTATAGGTTCCCATGNTACTAAATTTTAAGCTTAAATCAACTAAGTTCCTAAAAACCACACCATTCAATAACTTAAAGCAGTTTAAGCTCAAACGTGAAATGGAAAGATGGCAAATTCTTTAGCAAATGCTTAGCAGCTTGGAAACGAACACAAAGGACCAAAGGATCACTATAGGTTCCCATGAACCACTAATACCCATGCACGTCCAAATTCCACCATACCTTGGCTTTCTTTTCTTGACACAATTTTTTTTTTCTGGATTTTTATTTTTGTATTTTTTTATTTTTGTTCTGGACTGTTTTTAGGGTTTTAAAGCTCTTAAGAGCTTTCTAGGAGCTTATTTTTACCTAGAAGGTTCCAACAACAACAAAAATAGCTTTAAAACAAAACTGAGATTTTTAAGGAAAAATGCAACAAAACGACGTTATATCAAAGATATATTGCATGCTTGGAAATAGTTTCAATACGCATTGATAATGCGTGATCAATCAAGAAAGCTTTAATACAAAGGAATGCGAAAAATTTAACTAAAACGCTTGATTTACACTAAATTACCTCATAGGGTGCCCCTCCTCTCTTTTTAAATATGGAACTTTCCTAAGGGTTGTTGGACTCACTTGAGCAATATCCCACTTCCATTCACAGCCCTTGGGATCCTTTTAAGACCATCTTTGGCCCTTACACTTCTTTTGGCGCCAATTTGTAAACTGCTTTTTTATTCTGTTTCTTGAGATTTTGAGATTAATTAATGAAGTTTGTGGATTATATGGACAGTTGGGGGACAAGAAATGATTAACTGATGGAAGGATGGAGTGTGCGAGTATAATTTGCAGACCACGTAGGGAAGATGAAGGTAGTGGTGTTTGATGGTTTTGACGGGAAAGGGTGGGAGGGGATTATTAACGTGTGTTATAGTTTGTGGGGTTTGCTTGGGGGTACTGGCCAGATTATTGGGATGGGAATTGTGTTTTCTTGACGTTGGATTGATTAGTAAAGTAAATATAAGTGTTTTATACCCACGAAAGCAATGTGCAATTTGTCCAAAGTTCAAAGGAACTGCTTTACACATTTCCCAAATCAATACCATAAGGACCAACTTGCCACTTCCAATAACCAAGGACCCAAAATTCCATTTTTTGCATTTAAAAATCCAAAGGACCATTTTTGTAATTTTCCCAAAGTTTCAGGGACAAAACTGCCATTTTTCCAAAAATCTTCAAGACTGTTTTTGGACAATTAAACTTCCAGGCGACTTGAATGTAAAACTCCATTATTTTCAAACTTCCAGGGCTGTTTTGCCATTTTGAAATTGGGGGACTGAAACTGCCATTAGCAAAACTCTTCGCTCGTTTTTTCATTCGTTTTTTAACCATTTTTCTTTTTGGACACATTTAAACACGAATCCTTGGATATTTCATCATTTGATGTGTTTTGCGTGTTTTCAGCATGTTTTGCGTTTCAGAATTGAACAAAAAATGATTGGGAGTGTTTGGGCCACTCATCACATATCTCAGGGTGTCTGGATCTTCAAACCTTTGGGTTGAGTTACCTTAAACTCTTCTTCCTTCATCGTCACCATACAAGAATGCACCTTTGACATCCCTGATTCCAAGTAAATCCTTTGGAAAGATGCATAGGCAAGAATGCGTTATGGTTTCAACTCTATGCAACAGTGCACAAGAACTCACATAATCTTATTCCCTCTTTTTCCTGCCCTGGCCACCCAATCTTGCTTTGTTTCTGCAACTATTTACTCTTGATCTTTTGTCTTCAAGATCCATTTTGTTCCTGCTTACTTTCCCATCTTTGTAAGACAATATCAAACCTGCTGGATGTTGAATGTTGAGTTCCTTCTACATTGCCTTCAAGCCAATTACTTCTGCAAGGGCTTGGGGAACACTGGTTCGGTTCCATTTGTGAGGAGAGAAAACAAGCAACCATTACAATGTTGAACGTCTGTTATTGTTGTCTCTCTGCTGCTGGGTCTAAGACATAAAAAGCAACTTCTCCTCATGGATCTTTTCCATCTTTAGTTGAACCGGATCTTACGGATCACCTGATTTTTCTCCATTGATGATTAGTGTTAATCCTTTTTGTTGCAATTGGGTTCGCATTAATCGGTTTGTCCAAGGAATTGGTCCATGGATTCATGCGTATCATAGGAAGAGGAAGTTGAAGATGCAGTTTTGGTTGGTGATTTACCAAGTCTGCAAAGGGACTTGGAAAGAAACGTGTATTACAAGGGGCTAAAACCCCCCAATCTGTGCACAGAGTAGAAATAGAGTCAACGATGGAGCGCTCGCAGTCAATGACGGTTATCAGTAGAAACGGAGTGCGATCAGTAGAACTGTCAGCAGGATCCTGATTTCCACTGGATTGTTGTGCTGATTGCTCAGAAGTGCTTCAGGCATCCATTTAGTAATCTTTGCACCAAGTTTCTTCAGCTTTCTTGCGTAGCGATGTTCTTGCTGTCGATGGCTTAGCAGATCCTTCAACCACGTACGAGACCATCATTCTGTCTTGCATATTGATACATTGCGGTCCCATCTCTTCATTCTTCCATGATCGTGATTCTATCTGTGAACCATCTATGCTCTGTGCTCTTCCTTCCCACCACATGTATGTTTTCACTCAATCTATGAATATGGTCACATATTTTTGAAATCAGGAATTTCTAACGATACAAATCCACTGAGATATCAGGTTGCTTACTTGGTTTCAATATCAAATTTTCTGTACCTCATACCTTGTTTCGCGTGTTCGTGTGTCATGACTTGCGTTCTATCACAATAGACTCGTATTATCACATTATTTTAAATGAAGACATAGTTCCACGCCGCACATGCAAAGCTTGTTATTAGGTTGATAGGCCCAAGAGGCATACACCACCCACATCTTCTGAATCGTCTGTGCGTGGAACAACTTCAAGACTTTGCTTTCATATGCATTTACTGAGACTTCGTATGCGTAGTACCCCAATCTTAATTGTTTAATGGGTGAACGCGTCTAATCAATAAAGTACGGCTAGCAAACGCGTCTTGCATCCCACCTATGACCGGCACGAAATGAGACCTTTCGGTCTGTGACGATCATTTGTGTTGTACGGTTCTAAGGTCTTATCATAGACATTAATAAAGGCAACTTTTGCAAACATACATAAGAAAAAATATATACCGCTGGCTTTTTTTGCATATCTCTTGCTCGGGCTAGATTTTAGTTTTTAAACACCTCGTGAAGCTCGCATTCTGGTTGTGTACTATGAGATGATCAATATTTGTTTTCACCCACTTATTTTGTCGATGATTACCTCACTCATATTATGTTGCTAGTGTCAAATAGTAGATCAAATATATCCCTAAGTGGACGTCCACTGGTGTTTCAAATATATAATTAGGTTCACAAAATGATATAGCGAAAATTCTTCCCAAATATATGTTAATCATACTATTCTTGGAATTTCACAATAGATAAACCATGTATAGCTTTGATGAGGATTAAAACACAATTTGTATGATCATAAAGATTAGCGCAATCTGGCTCATTTGTTTGCTATTTCGGGTTTGAGAAAAGGCATGTGTGTTGAGGAACATTGACCTGCCTAAAAGTTGTTTTCTACGATTACAACGTTGGTTTATATTTTTACAGTGTTGCATCAGTGCTAACCCTATGCTTCTACGTGCACTTAACCCTGGTTCTAAAGCTAGCACGTTCTTCGGTTTTACTTTCATGCTTACTTCTCCCATCAGTCCCAATAATTATTCTAAAACCTCTTATGTTGTCTACACACTTTATTCTTTGTTCTTTAGCGTCTAGCGAGATTCGATACTCTTTGCATGTGTAGACAGGTAACCGGATAGTTTTCAGTCTGTTCATCAAACATAAACTTGTGTTCCTTTTATAGAGAAGGAACTCTAACCTAAACCGTTTCTCAAGAAACGTATAATCTATAAACTTTAAATGATATGCATTATCTTTTCCTAATATAACTCATGCATATCCTAACTACATTACATAATACGCGGTTTTATTAAGTCCGCAGAAACTAAACATGCTGAACTATATCTTCAGCAGTAAAACATCATCAGCAGAATCTGATCTTCAGCAGATTCCCTTCAGCAGCAACCATCAGAGGAATTCACACTCAGCAGAATTCCCAACAATTAATTAAATGAGATAAATGTGATTGTGCAAAGCATGCCACTAGCTAATTAATGAGATAATTGAGATTGGTGATATATTAGTAATTGTACTTTTCTTATTTTGAGAGTTTAAGCACAATTATACTCTTTTTTATATGTACTATAGATTCATAGATTATATTGTTTCTATAAGTAAGGTTATTTAGTCACACAACATTACTCATTTTATAAGTTTTTAAGTTTTCAGCAAGAATAAAGTTTAACCATTTTCTCTTTATTTGTAGTAATGGTTTATAACACAACCATTTTCATCATCCATCATTTGTAAAGAGAGAGAAAGACAAAAAAATAAATAAATAAATAAATAAAATAAAAATAAAACAAACATAGAAGAATATGAATAAGTTGAATAATGTTGCTAAATCATCTCTTAGCAAAGACGAGACCTTTTAAAAATAGTTCTTTAAGTTGAATTATCATATGTTACAAGTGTTTTCAGTTAAATTTTTATTATTTTACTTTTTATACACAAGCGTTACATGAAATACTTAACCACACTATCACAACTATAACTATTTACCGCTTTAAAATCTTGTTTTTATGCGCGGATGCTCACATAATATACAATTATCAGTGTACTAATATACTAAGTTTCAAAAGTTAAAGTCTTCATAAGTATTTTAAAAACTATAATTATCGGCCCCTTTAAAATTATGTCATTATGAATGGATACTCATCTAGTATTGAATTATCAGTATACTAATACATTACATTTTCAAAAGTCAAAGTCTTTGCACAAGTACTTCAAAAGTTTGTCTTTGTTGATGCTGATCTAGTATAGAATTAACAGTGTACTAATACAGTAAGGGCCCGTTTGGTTTGTGACTTTTGGATTCAAGTAATGGATTCATAGTCATAATTAAATGTTTGGTATGGTTGATTAAATCAAATGGTGGGCCCTCATGAATCAAAATAAATCCTAGCAAGAGAGGGTGGTATGGTTGATTGAATCCTAGTGGTGGGCCCCACCCCTTTAAATTCACTCACAATACACATTTTCACTAACTCATTTATTAATAAAATATTCTTACACCCTCCATATTCTATTTATTATTTTGATTAAAATAATTATTTTAATAAAATATCATTATTATCTTTCAATCCATTTTCTTTCATACCAAACCGAATCCGAATCCGATTCTAAACCCTTTTATAAACCAAACGGTCCCTAAGTTTTCAAAAGTCAAGGTCATTGCACAAGTACTTCAAAAAGTCAAATCTTTGTATAAATTATACCATAACGAACATATACCCACTTAAATCAAGTATCTTAATATAAGTGACTATAAGCTCTTTTAAGGATAACATAATACTTGATTCAACTCGTCGCACATATGTACACTGTTGTATATAAGCTGCCACCATTTCATTCCTTAACCTATGTGGGACAAGCTTGAAATGGTTAAAAAGACACTAGGTCCAGATAACATAATACTTCTTTCAACTCATTTACACAAATGTACACTCTTGTATATACGCTGCGACCATTTCATTCCTTAACCAATGTGGTACAAGGTTGAAATGGTTGTTATTAAAAACACCAGGTCCAATATTTATAATAGCTCATGCATTATTAGGGCATCCACTATGGTGGTTTATAAAAAGGTTTATAAAATTATGAAGAGGTCTAAAAACTTGTAAACCATAGTGGACATCTATTTCATGCTTATGTGTCATGAAGAGGTCTAAGATATTGGACTTTTTCATAATTTAATGCATTTGAATGATGTGAGATGTTGATAAAACTTGAAAAGGTTTATACATAGTGAGAATAGGTTTATAAAACAAAAAGGTCTATAAATTAATGTCATAACACAATTATAAACCTTACAAAGGTTTACCATAGTGGATGCCCTAAGTATCCTAAATCCCATTTATGTATCAATTGTATATGAGTGAAACTAATATGATAATTAATCATAGATTTACACCTTAAAAATATGCCCAAACACAACTTCATCTTCCTTTTCAAGACATAATTCAATTGAGTGTTGTTCATGAAGATGAATCAACACATTACGATTAGGCAAGTAGTCGTATGCGCGCAACTAAGCGTTCTTGTTCTTTTGCACAACACTAACAGAAACTCACCCATTATTGTGTTGAACTCATGCAAGTATCCTAACCTCAACCGCAAATTCCATTTCAGCTAAAGTGATCCTCTTTACCGCAATCTGCAAACACGGCAAAATTGCTTAGAGGGTATTTAGATATGCATTTTGTAAGTTATAACGTAATTTTAGATTAGCGCAAATTCAGATGATTAACGGATCCCTCCTTCACAAGATATGTTTAGTATGCATTTTGATCTATTAAAGTGACCCACTCCAGATCTGACCCTAATATACAACTTCACCAAGTTTGTTGTCACAAATGAAGTTGTTTGTAGCATAATGCAATTCATTAGGTGAAAATATTTTCCATGTTGACCTGAAATTTGGTGTTCATACTTATGTGATTAATGGTATCAGTGAGATATCTATACTACATATAAAGGAAAAAGAGTCAAAGTGGAAAAGTGAAAAGTCAATATTGTTGAAATGTTGAAATCTTATTAAAGGAAATTATGAATGTAATTAATATTATTATTAAAACACCCCATTACTTAAAAGTACAATGATTTATTCACATTGTACAACCAAATTAAATACAACCAATTAAAACACAAACCGGGTTGACCCGGGACGCTTCAAACCCGACGGGTTGAGCCGGTTTAATTTGACCCATTTTCGACCTAACCTAGAAAGTTGACCCGATTTAAATCGACCTATTTTTCAACCGGAACGGTTCAACCGGTTGAACCACCCGGGTCGAACCGGGTTTCAAAACATTATCCATTACTTAAAAGTACAATAATTTATTCACATTGTACAGCCAATTAAAAACATATCTATCAAATTAAATACAATCAATTAAAACAAAAACCGGGTTGACCCGGGACACTTCAAACCCGGACGGGTTGAACCAGTTTAATTTGAACCGTTTTCGACCCAACCTAGCAAGTTGACCCGGTTTTAAATCGATCCATTTTTTGCTTGGAACGGTTCAACCGGTTGAACCACCCGGGTTGAACCAGGTTTCAAAACATTATGTTAAATTTCCAAATCTTCAAACTTTTATTGTTTTTCGTTTATAACCTATAAACTTTTTTTATCAATAAACTATGTGTCGCTATAAAATCCCGTTGCTATGCACGGGTACTCGTCTAGTATATTCAAATGTTTCAAACCTTTTAATATTGAAAGTCAAAAACTAGTTAGCACAACAAGTTTGAAATAAGTTAGAACAGGATAATCGAAGATCAAACATAATATTTCATGTAACTCGTCAACTGAGAGGTTCTGTTCCAAGTCGTAACAAAGTGTGTGTGCATCTTTGCCCTTTCATCCACTGTTCTAATAGCAATAATGATTTCTTGGTTCCCAATCAAGAACGCGTCCAGTCGAGTGTTGTCCAAGAAGATGATAGATTATATGAACGTAGTCATATACGATTGTTATGTACTATTATATTAAGTTAAGTTTTCAAAAGTCAAGTATGTGTATGAGTTATTGTTAGAATTTAATAATCTAGACTATCATATTATTAAGTAAAACATGTAGTCACATATAGCGGAAGCGAAGGATCAATTATAAGACATAATAGATTAACATAAATTAAATAAGAACGTACCTTTGGATTCTAGCTAAACAAGAATCAAACTTTAATGAACTTGAACAAGTGATGAACCCTAATTAAGGTTTATGCAAATCGACCTTAAAACAAGTTAAATAGGCAACCACTAAAAATCCAAAGTAGGATTTCTCTACGTTCATGTACGCGCGTATTGCTAGCGATTCAATTAGAATGCTAGTTCAAGTCACGAGTAAAGCACACAACAAACAAGGTTTGGCTTTTATAAAATAAAAATGGTCGAATATATCCTTTTTATATTAGCAACTGTCGAACATTAATTCATTAAAGAAAGAATAGTAAGGAAAACCATGCATGCATATGACTATCGTATACAATTTACATGCATGACATATGTATTATATTTTGATAGATATCATAATGATGATATACTGTAAATATATAAATATATGAAAGGGTTGTGTGTCGCTTTTTCTGGTTCTAGTCACACGAGAATGAGACCTAAGATGTGTTTATATAGTATTTAATCTTGTTCAACAAGTCATTGCTAGCACCTCCTTAAGTTCCGAAACTCGACACTCAACCCCCTCCTTTTACCTTATTCGACCATATAAATATTTTATGACTTAATATAATTAAATCTCATACGCAACGCGTGCAATCCCATAGGCTCGTGTTCGAATCCGGTCATACGTATATTAAATATATCCACAAACTAACAGCTCCCACTTGGAGATATCTTAATATAGGTAATGACATTGGTTAGCGTCTAGCAACACGCCAATGCCCGCAGAACGACCCTGAGTGTGGTTTCCTGGAAAAACCTTTTAATGATTCATCATTATACTTATTATTATCCTTTTGTTTCTAATACTACGTTAATAAAGATATGGAACTTAGTCATTCTTTAATTAACAATTCTGTTTCTCGTTGTTTATGATTGAGCAAGATTACCAAAACATCTGAACGTATTCCAGATAGACTTTGGGCGTGCGCACGCAAACATCTTGTCAACCCTACGAGGGGCCCAGCAGTATTAAACTTCAAAACGAATTTGAAGGAACAAATTCTTTCTTGACTACAAGACTAACCCATGAACTTTGCAACACTTCTGAAAACA
Source organism: Artemisia annua (assembly GCA_014162995.1). Taxonomy (NCBI): domain Eukaryota; kingdom Viridiplantae; phylum Streptophyta; class Magnoliopsida; order Asterales; family Asteraceae; genus Artemisia; species Artemisia annua. The sequence continues at coordinate 13,592 of LBNU01022966.1, forward strand.
ACCCTTATAACTACCAGTTACGGATAGCGGTAGATTGCTCCACAGAAATGCACTACATCCATGACACTTATCTGGTATCTCAAGTCTGAGGATAACTAAATTCATGATTTACTTACTGACAAGATCCATAAAGTAAAATCATGTAGTTGGGATAAGTCCTATATTCAATTCATTGAATATCATGTGAAATTGGTATGTCAACGCATCAATATACTTTCAAGTATATTCTAACCAATACTCAGATTTGTCTTAGTTTAATGATATTCCCATATCATTAATTGACAACGGACAATTTAGAATAACATAAGTTATTCACGGATTTAAACATGCAAATATAGGACACAATTTATTATTAATGAAAACAAACGTACTAAGTACTTTAATTCATTATAAATAATAATTGCTTAATGTCCTTTATCCAAATACTAAATAGATCAATGCATGATAATTCTAGTTAATGAATTATGCCTCAAGTCATGTCAATCATACTTGTTGACAAGGCATAAATCAACTAACTTTGATCTATAATAATTTTGAGAATACTTACTTCAAGAATTTAATTAGCAAAATTCTTGTATGTGTATATCCGACTATTTTGATACATCCACATAATATTTCATAAATGGTGTGATATCCTCAACCACCAATTTATGACAATCCAACTTTCAAACATTTTAAAGTTTAAAGTATTCTAATTCTTTAATGTATAATGCAACTATGCCCTTAGTTGAGCACAACTAGTTCACATGGCCATTAATAAGGATAAAATCCTACCATGACTAGTATTGAGTGTCATCTCAATTAAACTAGCATCATTGTATTAAAACTACAATATGCTCTTTAAAATCCGGTAAACTTAATATCCATTGTGTAATGCTTGATGCCTTCTAATCTTTCAAGATTTACTGTCGGCTATAACAATTACGCAACAATTTGCTATATTGTATATACTTATAATTTAGGAGCAATTCCAGGTTGAGGATCATTATATTATTTTAAGTTCAAACATATTCCATTAGAATATTCATTACACAAGTTATATAATAACTTTCAATTAGATTTATTTACCGCACATGTTTATTAAATAATAAACTTTTGTTCCAAGGTTGTATGTTTTATTTTCTAAATCATCTAAGTAAATTTTCATTCCAATAAGACTTAACATTTTACTTATATGAAATGTTACTTCTTATATGTTGTACAACATATATGATTTAGTAAATCAAACATAATACTCCCACTAGCTTTCAGGAATACTTAGATTATCTTATTTCAATTATAAATCAAATCATTGATTAATAATTAAACATAAGAATAATCTCTAGATGCATGCATTTATCCAATCATGGATTATTGCACTTTGTATACTTCAAAGATTTATTTGAATTCATAAACTCCTTTTGATTACTTATCGTCCTCGCTCAAGTAATCATTCAAGAAAGAGTTTTTGATATTCATTGTCAAATTTCATATTTATATAAATATGACAATTACCATCTTTGTATCTTTAATGTTCTTAGAAAAGAGTATTCAATCATAGTTAATTGCTTACATATGATTAATAATCTTGTCATAAGATATACATTAAGATATGTATACAATTTTGTCCATATGCCTTTAATACAAAGATTTAAACCACTAGGGTTACATTATCTTTGAATAAACTCATCTTCATTCTCTAACTATTAAGAATTAAGATAAACCAAATTTATAAAATTTGAATATCTTTATGAACAACATCTATAACATTCATAGTATGAGTAGTTTACCCAATCCATTATTTGGTAATACTTCATCATATAATTCCCAGCATATTAATCAAATATCTGAGATATCCAAGTGGATCTATGAATGATAATTCCATCATCTTGAGGTTTATCATTTACATGTTAAGCCTCATCATGATTTTTACTAGTGTGTTTAGAAGATTATGTATCTTGTAATAAACTCCCACTTGCGTTTAGTAATTTATAGATCATCTATAAATACTTAGCAATTAGAGCAACAATCCAATTTTTCTCTTTTAGCTAGGACATTACAAATACGCATTGACAGTTCCTGACATGCTTTGTTAATAACTTTCACATAAGTATCTTAACAAATTCTGAACTTCAATTTTAAGACTTAATGTGATTCATCACATTTCATAACGTCTTATTAATCTTCTAGGAGTCTAATTGAGTATATTCAATCCATACTCAATTTCTAACCTTGATAACTTTTGGAAGAAAAGAAGTTATAGTTATCTTTAATCAAGCAATACCAATAAAGTTTGATTCTCCTAACCGAACATACCATAAACTTGTGGTATTTTATTAGGACTCATATTGTCAGACAATCTATCAATATGAAAGATAAACTTATATCTTTTAGCTTGTCTATTTACCAACTAAAGCAACTTAATGGTGAAATAGAATTTCCAAGCCACTTTGCATGCTTTATAACCCAAGTACTTATTAATCAAGTTACTTCTTGTTCATGTCTCTATAGGAAGACATAAACCGTTATAATCCCATTACTTTATTAATCATTGATCAATTCAATGACTTCTTGTATATGTCTTAATTAAAGAACATAACAAGCTAACATCTTACTTTACATTATACTAAGCCTTGCAAAAAGACTTCATGTTTATAACTATACAATAAAGTATAAACATGTATAACTAAAGTAATCATGAACACCATCATTTGGTTTCAATCATATTTTCAAGTTAACTTACTACTCTCATTTATTTATGTCATTCTAAGAATACATAATTATTGAAATAGTATTATATCATTTCATGTGTTTATGTCATTCCAATAATACATAAATATTTGAAGTTATCTTGTTATCATATTGACACATGTTCTAATAGATGTCTAATTTAGAAACAGTAAATTATCCATGTAGGTCTCACGCATACATGGAAATTCACCTTGTTGTTGGAATTTAGTCTGCGTCTCACGTTTACTAAATTTCAACACCAAGTGTTTCTTAGATTAGATGTATTAATAATATTAGAACTGTAGTCTCTTACTTTGCAGTTAAGAGAATCCTTTAAATCATATTACTATGTGTTGTACCTTGCACACAATCAAGATTTCTCCCACTTGTGCATGGAACAACACCATATACCATATAAACAACACGCATGCGTTTGTTAATATGAAAAATATGATTGTGTCAATAATATTAACATAACTAGTAGATATAGAGTCACTCAATCAATCAAGAAAACGCACATGACTATCCTTGAAAATATTAGTATCTATATTTTTGGAAAGTAATTATCTTGAGATATACACAAGATAATCTGAGTTACAATTAAGACAATAAGTCTTATAACTCCTACTGAATTAGAGAACATCACAATAATCCCTTATTCAGCCATAACAGCACAATACTCCCACTGAATTTGACAACCCTGTAAATGTTTCATTATCAGTGAAAGTAATTAGTGTGCTATTCACTTTCCTACATCTTTTAAGAAAAACCCATTCAAACAATTATATAGGTTATAAAAGAATGTATACTACTATGTAAATGCGATTCATCACATTCCAAACTATTAACTTGAAAAAAAAACTGAGCATGCAATTTCTTCCTGTATAGATCTACCATTCCAACAATTGTATGTAGTATCCTCAAATGGTCAAAGCAAAACAATTAGATAAAATAATCTAATTTGTCTTTTACCATTTTGCAGTAATCAGTCTAGCTTCTAATTTAATAACTCATACAGTGCAAATACTCTTACTATTAAAGTTTGCTATGAGTTATGTATTTAGAATTTAGACAATTCTAATCATCCTACTATATCTTTCTCATTCATGAAAAAGAATAGGATTAAGTCTCACAATTCTCTTATGGAAAGAAGACTATGTTTACGGTTCATCGTTGCATTAATACATTAAAAGAATTTGCAAAATTCAATTTTAGTATTATCGATAATTAATATTTTCAAGAAAACAGAATACCCATGGATATATTCATATAACCAACATAGTTTCTTGAAAATCTAGGATCCAACTTTTCATAAGTTTCATTACATCAGTTGATCTGCTAGTAATGAAAGTACAAAAGATGGTAATCTGTCGAACAATAATTGGCAAACAATTTTCCAATTCCTAGATCATTATGGGATTTACATCAAATTGATTCATCAATTTGCAATGTAAGCATGTTTCATCCCATCTCATGCCGTAAGCTCTAGGTCTCACGCATCAACTTACTTAAGTCGTCTAACTTAGAAACTGCAAATTCTCCATGTGTGGTCTCACGCACACTCGGAAATTTACCTTGTCATTAATTTTGGTCCAGGTCTCACGCATACCCAAAATTAACTTCAAGTGTTCCTTATAGTTAGATGGCATGTGACTTAAATTTTTATAGGGTATTAAATTTTGATGTGATAACCAAAAAACATGTATAAAGATGCATGCACTCATCTTTATAACATAGGGTTTTACAAAACAATTTTTATTGCCAATTCGTAAGATAAGATTAAAAAAACTTTTGTTTGAGGTATTGGGTTCACCAATTAGAGAAGAACCATCAATTATCATCCACCGAAGTGGAATTGAGGTAAATCACCCTTAAGATGATATTGTACATCCAATGGTGATGTAAGTAAGACATCTTTAACGAACTCATAATTGCATGGAAACCAAAGGTAGACTCTAGGCTCTTTCAAAACCTTGTTTCCATCACTATGAATTAGCTAAAAAGGACTTACTTGCACAACCATATGTACAAAAACATCAATCAAACACAAAGTTTATAACTTTCATCTTAAAACATATTAACAACTTTTACATTAAAGATCTCGTCGCGAGGATGCATTTAACGCATTACGGCATGTAAGGCCAACCACTAAGTATGACACATAAGATCTTGATAATGTAAAGTTATTAATAATTAGGTTTCACCATTATTAGTCCGATTAATTTTCTTTTAGAAATTACCCTTTATTGCTTACAAACCTTTTTGAAACACATAACAAGTAATCACATAAAAGAAAACAAATAAACAACTAATAATCAAACAATTATAAAGGTGAAACATTTAGCCACATGCAAACTTATTTTTAGATAAACCCTAAAATCAATTCTAGGTTTTCCTATGTATGAAATTAACTATGGCCCTCTATCCCAATGGGGAGTAGACGTACATACATTGAATGATCAATTGTAGAGGCCATAATCATCCACATACCATATAGCACATAAATTGATTTTAAGCAATTGGAGTCTTCCCCAATTTAAGATCTATCTAATTATTACATATGTAAACTTGTTCTAACAATTAAACAATTTAATCCAATCCATGACTAACATGCATATTTCGTCATGGATTCATGCATAACAATTACCACATAATTCACATAAACACGTTGCAAGACTAGGGTTTCTAATCCAATTAATTAAAAAAAAATAAACCATAAACCCTAATTAGGGTCTATGGAAATCGTACCCCCTAATTAAGGGTTAAGGTTTCGAAATTTTATTTTATTTTATTTATTTTTATTAAACCCTAGATCCATGAAACACCAACATGTCTATTTTAACCAATTATCAATTAGGTCACAAGATACGTTCAATTAACACATAACTCTTGTTTACAACCTAGGGTTACTAATCCAATTAATATTAAAATCCACAAACCCTAATTTGGATAAAGGAGTGATCGACCCCCCCAAAATTTAGGGTTTCGAAATTTCTACAAGCCCTAGATCTCAAAACAATCTTAACATGTATCTAAAACATTAAAGATGTTAGTTTCGGGGTTTAGATAGACGGCTTTGTAAAACGAATTTTTACGCTACTACTTGTTACTTCAAGGCGAGTGATCTCTGTCCTTAAAGCAATTTCGCCCCCACCGTTCTTTCGAACAATCGTGTTTTGGGTTACCGACGAATTGCCTCCCAAGATACAATGAAGCAACGTATGTAGCAATTATCAACACTACACGAAAGTGGTGATAATCCGGATGAACTACCGAGTTATCGAGAATTTCTAGACACTACAAATTATATTTCTATAGCAATATAATTTATAACAATCGGGTAAAAGAAGGAGGGTGTATTGTGTAATTAAATGATTTTGGATGTGTTTGATGGATCTGGAAACGTAGAATGCAATCCCTTTTATAGGGATTTTCGTGACTGTTCATAGGGTCACCATGCCTCTTCCAAACAGACACCATACATGACCATCGTAACCCTAGAAGATACAGAAGGGATGTGTCCCATCTCATGGCCGGATTCCATGACTGAACCAGCGTGATGGTTACATTGGCCGGATCTTTTGTTTTGAATCAACACGACCCATCATCCACATGACCGGAATCGAAGCGATGGTTTGCCGGAAACCACCAACCGAATAGAAGCGATGGTTGGCCTGGTAATTGCCGTAATCCATCATCAATCGGTCATTCATATCCACCATGATCCACGAGTCAATCCATGGGCCCAAACCCTAACCGTAGTTATTACAGGTTAGTCATCATCATTATATTCCTTTTTCCCTTGTATGTGGGATTAGTAACCCTCTTCCATGTTCCTAAGACCAAATATTCAAATACTTTGTTGTTTTGAAAATAATTACCCAACAAAAGATTCGATTTTTATGTGTTTTATGTAATCAATTACATGTTATAGCAAGCTCGTGATACCACTGTTAGAATTTAATAATCTAGACTATCATATTATTAAGTAAAACATGTAGGCACATATAGCGGAAACGAAGGATCAATTATAACACATAATAGATTAACATAAATTAAATAAGAACGTACTTTTGGATTCTAGCTAAACAAGAATCAAACTTTAATGAACTTGTACAAGTGATGAACCCTAATTAGGGTTTATGCAAATCGACCTTAAAACAAGTTAAATAGGCAACCACTAAAAATCCAAAGTAGGATTTCTCTACGTTCATGTACGCGCGTATTGTTAGCGATTTAATTAGAATGCTAGTTCAAGTCACGAGTAAAGCACACAACAAACAAGGTTTGGCTTTTATAAAATAAAAATGGTTGAATATATCCTTTTTATGTTAGCAACTGTCGAACATTAATTCATTAAAGAAAGAATAGTAAGGAAAACCATGCATGCATATGACTATCGTATACAATTTACAGGCATGACATATGTATTATATTTTGATAGATATCACAATGATGATATACTGTAAATATATAAATATATGAAAGGGTTGTGTGTCGCTTTTTCTGGTTCTAGTCACACGAGAATGAGACCTAAGATGTGTTTATATAGCATTTAATCTTGTTCAACAAGTCATTGCTAGCACCTCCTTAAGTTCCAAAACTCGACACTCAACCCCCTCCTTTTTCCTTATTCGACCATATAAATATTTTGTGACTTAATATAATTAAATCTCATACGCAACGCGTGCAATCCCATAGGCTCGTGTTCGAATCCGGTCATACGTATATTAAATATATCCACAAACTAACAGTTATACCATAAGAAACGTCCCCACTTAAATCAAGTAACGTTGAAATGGTTAAAAAGACACTAGGTCCAATTCATAACCATCACGTACGCCGCACAGAATTTACAATGCTGGTTTGCAACAGAAAAACAAAATACTACTGTAATCTTCTATATAATAAAACAAAACCCCAAGTGGGGACTTTTCCATTTTAAAAAACTCAACCTTCCCTTATTAAGTAATATTTTAATTATTATTTTAATTATAATTTTTGATTATTAAAGATAATCATTTAAAAAGTTTAATCCTATCGTTAGTTGCATCTTATCTTTATCTTTTGTGTTTATCTTCTACTTATGTAGTATATCAACAAAACAAATTTATTATAATTTTTTATTATTAAAGATAATCATTTAAAAAGTTTAATCATATCGTTAGTTGCATCTTATCTTTATCTTTTATGTTTATCTTCTACTTATGTAGTATATCAACAAAACAAATTTAAAGATTAGATTATTTGTTTTTTAATAAATAAAAATATATCATTCAAAAAATTAAAAAAAAAAAAAACCCGCGCGTGTGCGGGTATTATAACTAGTAATCTATACGACATATACATGTTGACAACTACATTTAATTTTAATTATCTTTAATCATTTAGTGAAAATTTTGTACACATATAATCTTCCTAAGACATCATAATTTTAATTATCTTCCTAAGACATCATATTCTCGGGCGAGTGAGCTAAGTGTGCCTTTCACTTATAGTAGTACATGGGTGGTACTATTTGGGATATGTTTTGCATAACTGAAACCGGTTACACATGTGCTGACATCCTACTCAAGTAAGATGTTGACATCCTTGTGAATTATTCCTGGTGTCACATGATGAAGAAGATATCTTGATGAAACAACATATTAACAAAAAACTCGGAGGTTTTCCGGCTTGGTTTTTTTGGCTCGGTGAGGGGACACGTTTGGTTTGGGTTGCCATAGTCACTATATTCTAGGCCGACCTTCGCAAAGGTCTTCATTACCATTAGCCTAACCAGTCACTATATTTCAGGTTGTATTCAACTTGTAATTTTCTTCTACGTTACATATGAACTTTTAATAATATCTATCATGTATGTGTATATAATTAAGGACATACTGTGCTTATTAATATTGAATTAATGGTGATTAGGTTGTGACACGCCACGGTATGTTCGTAGTTACGATATACATTATTCAAAAGTTCGTATGTGAAATATAAAAGAAAGTTGTATACATTAAAAAAAATATAATAACAAATTATATTATGCCTAACATTTGTGGAAAAAATAATAATAAAAACATGTTAGCCGCACTGTTCATTTGCCAGGCAAAAATCTCTATAAAGAAAAATAAACCTTATACTTTACTTTAATGTTATTTAAGTGATAGTCTTCGACTAGTTTTTATGAACTAAAAGTGAAAATTGCACCAAAGCTTTTTGTAGTTTTGAAAAATCAAACTAGCGGTTGTTCCTAAAGGTGATTCGGTTTCCGGGTTTTGTTTGCCACCGTTTCAAAAATTTAGATATGATGAAAGTGTACTAGCTACAATTTTTAAAAAGTTAAGACTTGTATAAATTATCGCACATGATTGTACTCATAAAATATTCTATCTGAAGTGTAAATATCTTGTGAGTATAATCATACCGGATAACATAATACTCACTTCAACTTGTCAGTCACATCCGCACTCTTGTATATAAACTACCAACATTTCATCCGTAAACCTATGTGGGACAAGGTTGAAATTAAATGGTGATTGTTCAAAACAATATTTATAAAAATTCATGCATTTTTAGTATCCTAAATCCTAATTTTTGCCATTTATGTTTTCTGTGTCAAATTGTATATCAGTGAAGCTACTATGCTATAATAATTATAAATTTACACCCGTATAAATGTGTACAACACCAACATATCTTTGTTTAAACATCTGTTGATGATGATGTTTCTAGTCAATATTTAATTATAGAAGTCATCAGAACTTATATAATTAAGATGTAATAGAGTTGAGTGTTGTCCATGATTCATGAAGATGAGCAAACACATTATGATTAGGCATGTAGTCATAAGCAACTAAGCGTTCTTGTTCTTTTGCACAACACTAACGGATACTCACCCATTATTGTGTTGAAATCGTGCAAGTATTCCAACCTAAACCGCAAATTACATTTCAGCTAAAGTGATCCTCTTTACCACAATCTGCAAACACGGCAAAATTGCTCAGAGGGTGTTTAGATATACATTTTGTAAGTTATAACGTAATTTTTGATAATCCCAAAATCAGATGATCAACGGACCCCTTCCTCACAAGATATGGTTTAGTATGCATTTTGATCTATTAAAGTGACCCACTCTAGAGCTGACCTCAATATACATCTTCACCAAGTTCGTTGTCATAATTGAAGTTGTTCTTAGCATAATGCAATTCATTCGGTGAAAATATTCTCCATGTTGACCTGATTAAATTTAGGGACCCAAATTGATGAGATTTGGTGTTGATACTTATGTGATTAATGATATCAGTGAGATAAATATTCAAATGTTTCAAACCTTTTAATATTGAAAGTCAAAAACTAGTTAGCACAAGAAGTTTGAAATAAGTTAGAACAGGATAATCGAAGATCAAACATATTATTTTCATATAACTCGTCAACTGAGAGGTTCTGATCCAAGTCGTAACAAAGTGTGTGTGCATCTTTGCCTTTAGAAAAAGTAGTATTTCATCCACTGTTCTAATAGAAATAATAGTGTTGTCCAATTAAGTTAAGTTTTCAAAAGTTAAGTATGTGTATGAGTTATACCATAAGAAACGTACCCACTTAAATCAAGTAACATATGCATTTAAGCAGATACATTCCTCTAGGATAACATAATACTTCCTTCAACTCATTGTAAAACTTGTACACAGTTGTATATAAGCTGCCACTATTTCATTCCTTAATCTATGTGGGATAAGGTTTCAATGGTTAAAAAGACACTAGGTCCAAATTATTATAATAACTCATGCATTTTTAGTATCCTAAATCCCAATTTATGCCATTTATGTTTTCGGTATCGTATGAGTGAATCTGCTATGATAACTAATTATAAATATTAGGTCCAATTCATAACCATCACAGCGCACAAAATTTACAATGCTGGTTGGCAACAGAAAAACAAAATACTACTGTAATAATCTATACGACATATACATGTTGACAACTACATTTAATTTTAATTATCTTTAATCATTTAGTGAAAATTTTGTACATATATAATCTTCCTAAGACATCATAATTTTGTACATATAAAATTTTAATTATCTTCCTAAGACATCATATTCTCGGGCGAGTGAGCTAAGTGTACTTACAGTAGTACATGGGTGGTACTATTTGGGATATGTTTTGCATAACTGAAACCGGCTACACATGCCTCAAGTAAGATGTTGACATCCTTGTGAATTATTCCTGGTGTCACATGATGAAGAAGATATCTTGATGAAACAATATATTAACAAAACCAGAACTTGGAGGTTGTCTGGCTTGGTTTTTTCGGCTCGGTGAGGGGACGCGTTTGGTTTGGGTTGCTGTAGTCACTATATTCTAGACCGACCTTCGCAAAGGTCTTCACTACCATTAGCCTAACCAGTCACTATATTTCAGGTTGTATTCAACTTGTATTTTTCTTCTACGTTACATATAAACTTTTAATAATATCTATCATGCGTATAATTAAGGACATATTGCGTGCTTATTAATATTGAATTAATGGTTACTAGGTTGTGACACGTCACGGTATGTTCATAGTTACAATATGCATTATTCAAAAGTTCGTATCTATATATATAATAAAAGAAGGTTTTTTTGAAATGTTGCCAGCTCATTAAAGCCACGTTGGCACTAAAAGCCACGTCACAAATGCCAGGTCATATACTGCCCTTCAAAGCGTATTCACTTTCAACCTTATATTCTGTTTCACATTCAATTCAGACTTTGACTTTCCCCCGCCTTCAGTGGCAACCCAAAATCAAGCAACCACTTACCATCTATTTCAACCTTTCCAAATTCAATCTTTACAAGGTATAACAACGTAATTTGTTATATGGTATGTTATCTTGGCAATTATTCTTTTCCCGTTTTTGTTAATGGAGTCATCAAAAGTCAAAAAAAATTGACCCAAGGTTAGGGTTTTAATTCATTTGTTTAGGGTTATAAATGATTTGCTATTGATTCATATGTTACTCGGATTTAATCTTTTGAAATTCTAATTTTCGATCTAAGTTTTGGGTTTTAAGTTAACTGATATTCATTCAATTTTTAACCTCACAATTAGAAATTGATTTACTTTTGGTGTTTTCAAACAAATGGTGTGGGTTTTTGGATATATAATGCTACAACTACTAATAACAAGAGGTGATAAATCGATTCCCTTTTTTAGGTTGATATACTTCCGCTTCATTTGCTTAATGCCTTAATTTCTTGGATGTCTTAATGCAGCTTCTTTTCCTGGTTAACTGGAACTCAACAAAAGATGACATGAAAGAATTTCATGATAAAGTATGCTCTTTGTGTATATCTTTGTGTATATATGTCTGAAGTATGCTCTATGATGTACCCTACTCTAATTTATAACATTCATTACTTTGGTTTATTATAGATATGCCCTTTGTGACTTAATTTCGATTTATATTTGTTTATCATTGCGATATTTGTTAATTTTCCTATATATAAGTAAGATTTTTGACCCGTTTTCAACTAACTTATGTTATCTTAAATTTACGCGTTACGCGAATTGACATTTCGTAAGTAAATGGATTAGCGTAGCCTCTTGTAATTTTGAACGAGCAATCTTCAAATGTTTTAGTAAGGTCAAACTTGATGTTGGCCATATCGGTTTCACGAGGACTTAGTTAATGTGGTAATTGGAACTTGCAACTACAAGTTATTCTTTTTTGGACACCATGTAAGTTCATTGAATACTTTGTGTATCTCTATTGTGACTAGAAAGAGGCTGAATAGAAATTTGGAGGGCTGTCAACGAAGTCATGAAAATTTACAAGTTGCAAAATGTAAAGATAAAAGCTTTGTCCAACTCTCCTTGGTCAACTTTGTTGTATCTTATCACGTTGGCATATCTGTTACATTCCTTGACAAAATTCTCTTGAAGGTTTTCCAGTCATAATTATAGATCGCAATACGTAAATGATGATTGTTGGGTGGACTGGGGAAATGAGTCAAAACGGAGCAAATTTGAAGAATGTTAAAACGAGTGGGTTGATCTATTCTCTTTTTGTTTGAAGTTTGTAACTACTTGTGTGTGAATATAATGTACATGTTATTTCTGATTGTATAAGCTAATCAATTTGGAGTCATATATATATTTTGTCTACATTTTGTTGAAAATGTTACTATTGGGATGTTATACACCAGAGTGGGAATTCCATATTATTGGTTAAATCATTTTTCATTGACTCCAAAATTGATACTAATATGTAATATCATGGTGTTTTGGTATTTCATATATTTTTCTATGATCTCCTAACGGCCAAATTCCTTTCATGTAAACTTTCAAAATTCATTGAATATATATCACACATAAACTGACATTCTACACATCCCGCAACTGCATAATGTCGTAATTATATGGGGGTGTTTGTATCGTGTTTTAGAGGGTGATTATATGTGGCCTTCTACTAAGCTACCGGAGTTGCGAAAATGTCGTAATTATATGGGGGTGTTTGTATCGTGTTTTAGAGGGTGATTATATGTGGCCTTCTACTAAGCTACCGGAGTTGCGAACGGGAAATAAAGCTTTACATAACAAATGATTTTTAAGTTATTGGTAAACATGATGGAAAGCAGATAAACATGATGTATTCATTTGTTGCACATAACTTAACATTTGTTATTGTTAATTCCAATAATGAAACGCTGTTTTTCAAAGTTTTTATTAGCCACCCGTGATTTATCACGGGTCTATAGGCTAGTGTGAAATATAAAAGAAAGTTGTATACATAAAAAAGAATATAATAACAAATTATATTATACTACTATATATAACATTTGTGGAAAAAAAATAATAAAAAAAATTGTTAGCCGCACTGTTCATTTGCCAGGCAAAAATCTCTATAAAGAAACATAAACCTTATACTTTTACTTTAAAGAGTAAACTTCAAAATACATCCATGTGGTTTACCCAATTTCGCACTATACATCCCTCTCGAAAAAGTTGCAACAAATACATCCCTCCGTTAGTAAAAGTGAACCAATATACATCCCTCAGTTAAAATAAGGACTAACGGTGCAAATTTTTTCTCCTTTATCTCCTAACGAGATAGAACACATTTGCACCGTTAGTCCTCTGGGTTAACGGTATTTGCACCGTTAGTCCTTTTTTACGTTTTCTTCCGTTTTTTTCATTTTCGTCCATTTTTTTTACGTTTGCGCCCGTTTTTTACGTTTTCACCCGGTTTTTTACGTTTTCTTCCAGTTTTTTACGTTTTCGCCTATTTTTTTACGTTTTCGTCCTTTTTTTTACGTTTTCGCATGTTTTTTTACGTTTTCGTCCATTTTTTTTTACATTTTCGTTCGTTTTTTACGTTTTCACCCGGTTTTTTAGGTCTTCTTCCGTTTTTTTACGTTTTCATCTGTTTTTTTATGTTTACGCCCGTTTTTTTACGTTTTCACCTGGTTTTTTATGTTTTTTACGTTTTCCCTGGTTTTTTAACGTTTTCTTCTGTTTTTTTACGTTTTCTTCCGTTTTTTTACGTTTTCATCCAGTTTTTTACGGTTTTTTTAACCTTTTTGAGCATTTTTTTACGTTTACGCCCGTTTTTTTACGTTTTCACCCGGTTTTTTTACGTTTTCTTCCGTTTTTTATGTTTTCATCCGTTTTTTTTACGTTTACGCCCGTTTTTACGTTTTCACCCATTTTTTTACGTTTTCTTCCATTTTTTTTTACTTTTTCGCATGTTTTTTTTTTATGTTTTAGGCGATTTTTTTACGTTTTCACGTGTTTTTTTACGTTTTCGTCCATTATTTTTACGTTTTCGTCCGTTTTTACGTTTTCACCCATTTTTTACGTTTTCGTCCGTTTTTTTATGTTTACGCCCCTTTTTTTACGTTTTCACCCGGTTTTTTATGTGAAGTTCTTTCGGATAAAACGATAACACTTAACTTTTATAATTACGTAAATAACCGGGTGAAAACGTAAAAAAAGGGGCATAAACATAAAAAAACGGACGAAAACGTAAAAAAAATGGGCGAAACATAAAAAAGCGGACGAAAACATATAAAAAACGGACGAAAACGTAAAAAAACACACGAAAACGTAAAAAAATCGACGAAACCGTAAAAAAACATGCGAAAAAGTAAAAAAACGGAAGCAAATGTAAAAAACCGGGTGAAAACGTAAAAAACGTGCGTAAACGTAAAAAAACGGACGAAAACGTAAAAAAACGTAAAAAAACCGGGTGAAAACGCAAAAAAAAACGGGCGTAAACGTAAAAAAACGGTCAAAAGGGTAAAAAAACGTAAAAAACCGGGTTAAAACATAAAAAAACGGAAGAAAACGTAAAAAAAATAGAAGAAAACATAAAAAACCAGGTGAAAACGTAAAAAACGGAAGAAAACATAAAAAACCAGGTGAAAACGTAAAAAATCGGTCGTAAACGTAAAAAAACGGATGAAAACGTAAAAAAATGGAAGAAGACGTAAAAAAACCGGGTGAAAACGTAAAAAACGGACGAAAACGTAAAAAAAATGGACGAAAACGTAAAAAAACACGCGAAAACGTAAAAAAACGAACGAAAACGTTAAAAAATAGGCGAAATAGTAAAAAAACGGTAGAAAACGTGAAAAACCGGGTGAAAACGTAAAAAAACGGGCGTAAACGTAAAAAAAAATGGACGAAAACGAAAAAAACGGAAGAAAACGTAAAAAAGGACTAACGGTGCAAATACCGTTAACCCAGAGGACTAACGGTGCAATTGTGTTCTATCTCGTTAGGAGATAACGGAGAAAAAATTTGCACCGTTAGTCCTTATTTTAACTGAGGGTTGTATATTGGTTCACTTTTGCTAACGGAGGGATGTATTTGTTGCAACTTTTTCGAGAGGGATGTATGGTGCGAAATTGGGTAAACCACAAGGATGTATTTTGAAGTTTACACTCTATAATCTTACTTTGGGATTGCTTAGTTGGACTTTATCATAGTTTGAAGTACCTGTTATTTAATAGCTAAGGTTGCGTTTGGTGTGCTATTTAGAATCGGTATAAGTATAGCTTTGATTGGAGGGTGAAATGATATCGTGTGCATGAATATTATTTCTTTTGTTTGGTGTCCGTTTCCAACTATGGCTATCAGTTATAAGGTGGGTTCACCACACTAAGATTATGTGTGGTAGTTTAAAGAAGATAGATGGACTAACAACAAAGACGTCATGCATGACCCACCAATTTAATGAAACCAAGCTTCTCCCACTACTATGGTTCTATGAGTTTGATTCTCTAATATTCATCAAACATCCATCAATCAAACAATAACATTGGATATGAAAACTTGATTCCGACACCCCCATCCTAACATTATCGCCATCCTTTTAAAGCTCAAACTAGTAACTCGCAACATATTGAATAATGTCGCAACACCTTTATAAATCCTCAATGGGCAAATTATTAAAAAAGGTATTATACTTGCCACCTTTTTATCTTCTGGGTAGTGAACAAAATTTTTTCATTTTCAGGGTAATAAACTCGTCTTTTTTTCATCTTCAGGGTACTATGTGACTTGTTAACCGGAAGACACCCACCACCACTACCCAGAAGATGAATTTGTCGCAAGTATAATACTTTTTTTTATAATTTGCCCTACCCATCACCACCCACTCCGACCACCACTGCCGCTCCGGCCACCTCAACCCACCACCCACCACCACCACCATCACAACAGCCCCGTCATTTCTACCTGAAACGACCACCACCATCACAACACAGCTGCCGTCATTTCTACCTGAAACCACCAACCACCATCACAACAGCCTCCGTCATTTCTACCTGAAACCACCACCCATCACAAACACGCCGTCATTCTACCTGAAAACCACCACCCCATCAAACAGCCGCGTCATCTTCTACCTGAAACCACACCACCATCACAACAGCCTCCTCATTTCTCCGAAAATCTCTCTCT
>LBNU01022966.1:30515-47170 GCA_014162995.1 Artemisia annua
CAACAGCAGCCGTTATTTACTTCCCATCATGTAAATAACACGAAATAAATGTATTCCAACACCCCACATATCTTTCAGGCATTTCATCAAACACCTTAATTGCAACCCGAAACATCCCACATTTCACATACATACCGAATCATTCCTCTCGACACCAACATAATAGCACACGACAAGGACCAGAAACCTGTTTGGCCATGAGTTTGAAACTCACGGCACCATTGTTTTCACGACCAAAAACTACCACAACAACAACAATGATACCAAACCATTATTTATTACATTTTTATTAGTTTTTATTCGTTATTAAACTCCAATACCCTCGAAAGTACACAGATTATCTACCTTGGATCTTCGATATCAACAAAAGAGAGAAACAGATAGAGAGAGAGAGAGAGAGAGAGAGAGAGAGAGAGATGTTTTTCGGTGGTGGGTGTGTGGCTGTGGTTGAGTTACGAGTGGTGATAGAGATGTTTCTCAGCCCGTGAAGGGTACCCGAGTAATGGAAATAATGTAGAGATCAAGGAAATGGTGGTAGTGTGTTCGTGTTGGTGGCATTGGTGTTCCGGGGACCTAAACACTTGGGATATATAAACTAAGGATTTACTGGTAGGACAAATTATAAAAAAAAGTATTATACTTGCCACAAATTCATCTTCTGGGTAGTGGTGGAAGTTGCTACCGGTTGAGCAAGTCACATAGTACCCTGAAGATGAAAAAAAGACGAGTTTATTACCCTGAAAATGAAAAAAATTTGTTCACTACCCAGAAGATGAAAAGGTGGCAAGTATAATACCTTTTTTTAATAATTTTTACATAATAATAATAATAATAATAATAATAATAATAATAATAATAAGAAAATTTACATTGGCTAATTCGTCTAATGCGTGCTATCATCTAGGAAAATTGAACGTAAAATACGTACGCCAACACATCAATTCAGATTAAAAAAAGATGCACTGTTTGAAAAATAAGTCTATGTTTTCTTTCAGTACCCAGATACTGAGGATCTAAACTAATAGAAGTCTAAATCCTTTGCACATAGGCATTATAAGAAAAATAAGACAATTTAATAAGAACTCCATGGACTTACTTATAAAGCCATGGAAAGATTGTTTTTCCACTAATGTGGGACAAGTTCCACTTCATTTCCTTATTAAGTTAACTTTTGCGCAGAGAAATATCATTTCTCTTTTGCATATATCATATACATCAATTCCATTTAGACACATCATAGCTTTTGGTGAAGCTATTTAAAATGGATATGCAATTATACAAATAGGCACCAATATTTACGAAAGCCCAATGTACAGGTGTGTGTTTAAAGCCCATTTTAAAGCTTGATTAAAGAAATTTTATGCAACCACTCATCACTATTTTAGTTTCGTATTACCAGCATTTAATGACCGTTAGTATCAATATTCTCTATATAAAGTCCAACAAAAGAAAAATACTAATGCATACTATATCATAAACAACTTTTTGTTGGATTGCTATAAGTTTTTCACTTTTTTTTTTTTATATATTCTTAAATATCTGTAATAGATTTTGGCTGAATTATTGGAGTTTATTATTATTATTATTATTATTACTACTACTACTACTACTACTACTACTACTACTATTATTATTATTATTATTATTATTATATCGATATTAAAACCAAAATTGTTCATTTAGGGGTAGATGAGATTGTTTCTATAGATTTTATTGCAACTAACAATACTTTGATCATTATTTAAGTTATATCAAGTAGTTACATCAGTTTTGGATTTAAGATGTGTATATTGTTCAAACGTTAAAAAACATCAAATTTGCTAATTTTGTTATCTCTGTGTTTATCATAAAGGATTTGTTTAAACATAAAACCTTAAGATATACATATGAGGTTTTCCCTCTTGAAACCACTGATGTGCATACTCTCGACAATCCCAAGACATCTTTTTAAAGCCCTAATTTAATTTTTCATACGAAAGTTGAGTTATATGTAAGCTCTAATAAGTCGTGAACGATCATACTATCATGAGAAATGTTTTGTACAATAATTACATCAGACATTAAGATAAGTGATTTGATTATTATTCTTTATAAGTGTATGTAGTAGTCATTTCTATAATGTGTTTGTCAATGTTCCAAATAGCAAAACTCTTAGCCTCAGTTCACCCGACACATTGAGATTTGGAACCCATGAAATGATAGTCGTTTTCTTTGTTAAAAACCATATTGTGATGCACTTGAAGCACTAGGGCTATGTTTGGCAAAAGTAGCTGTGAGCAGTAGCTGTGAGCTATGAGCAGTAGCTGTGAGCAGTAGCCACAGCTCACTGCTCACCGCTCACAGCTTCATAAAAACCATTGGAAAAATGAGTTTTCTTAAAAAATAGCAAATCTCACAGCTCTCATGCAAAACGAACACTTAAAATCAAAAAGCTCATTGCTCACCGCTCATTGTCACAAAAAGCTCCAAAAAGCTTTGCGCCAAACATAACCCTAATTCCATCCAAGGTTCCAATAGGTTTTTTCACTTTTTTGTATATATTCTTAAATATTTATATCAGCTTTTGGCAGAATTATTCGAGCTTTTTTCATCGATATTAAAACTAAAATTGTTTATTTAGGGGTAGATGAGATTGTTTCTATAGATTTTATTGCAACTAACAATACTTTGATCATTATTTAAGTTATATCAAGTAGTTACATCAATTTTGGATCTAAAATGTGTCTATTGTTTAAATGTTTAAAAAAAAGAAAAAAAAAATCAAATTTGGTAATATTTTTCTCTCTTCTTTTATCGTAAAGGATTTGTTTAAACATAAAATTTAAGATATATAGTATATAAGTAACAACCATCATCCTATCAAATTAACTTTCGATTATATAAAACACATAACTAAGTACCTTACTAACTGAATAATGCCTAAACTATAGCTAACCGCACTGTTTGCTATCGACTTTGTATCCCGGACGGGTTCACCTTCATTCGATGTGGCAAAGTGTTGAACCATTTGAGCTGCCTCGGTTTAGGAATGTGATACGACCCACTTAGGGTTGTATCGGGATAAGGCACCACTTCAAGCGTGTGCTGGCTCCGTCAGAAAATAGAGAGAAGAACTAGAGATTTGTTATTTAACTTTGATTGATTCATTATAATAAACAATTACAAGAGTATTTATAAGACAAACTAGGTTAAAACCCTAAGACCTAAATAGGACATGGGGCTCGGGCCCAGGCGTGTCATTCCTCACTCCTTCAAAACCACCTTGCCCTCAAGGTGTTGTCTTAAAACATTCGTAATTGACTTTCCTAAATAAACATGAAAACATTCCTAAACAAAGACACGTAAATAAAGATAGATTATATGACATAATCTTTATGCCATACGTTTNATGGGGCTCGGGCCCAGGCGTGTCATTCCTCACTCCTTCAAAACCACCTTGCCCTCAAGGTGTTGTCTTAAAACATTCGTAATTGACTTTCCTAAATAAACATGAAAACATTCCTAAACAAAGACACGTAAATAAAGATAGATTATATGACATAATCTTTATGCCATACGTTTGGACTTCTTGAGTCATTTGGCCAGTCCGTCCTCCTGCAACATTGGCGTAATCTGGGATCCTGTTGAAAAAAGGGACTCATCTGACATCAGGTTCTAACCCCAAGGACTAACTTTGTATGTTTATATTTCAGTTTCAGTCCTTTTGGACCTTGTGGTGTTATTCTGGATGGATGTGCACATTTGGTCAAAGACTGGTGACTAGAGTTTAGAAGATAAATCATGGAAGGGCTTCCTTGCAATATTTGAGAGTTAGGGTTGTGGATATACACCCGTTATCTTTTCTCATTTGTGCAGTACTCTCTCTAGCCGTTTTCCTTGTCTTGGTTCTGGAAAACGTCTTGTGCTTAATCTCTCTATATATCAGCTGCTCTCTCATTATTCAAGAATCAATCATCAACTATCATTCATTCTACTCTCTTGTATTTTACTTTAAACCTTGATTGAGATCAAGTGGTTGTATTATCTGTTTGAGAACAGTTTGGTTTCAGTATTGTAAACTTGTTTTTTCATTAATATAAATCATTAGACTCTGTTTTTCTTCATGGTATTAGAGACAAGTTGCCTAATCTTGCTCTGAATATCGATTTCAAAAATTAGGGTTTCGAAAAAATTTGGGGATTTTTCAAATTGGTTTGATTCTCTTTAAATACGTTTGTTAATTAAAAGATTTTGTGTTTTTTGCAAAACCCTAAATTTGAAAAATTAGGTTTTGGTATAATTTGGGGCTTTTGATCTGTAAAGGGTCTGGTGTTGATTAAGTGTGATTAACCAACATTTCTGTTGTTGGTTATTTGATTGGAGGTGGTTATTGGTATTTGCCCTAATTCTGAAAATTAGGGTTTGGTGGATCTTGGATCTTGGTTCTGGGCTGGTGCTGTGTCTCTGCTATATCCCTAGACTAAGTGAATCTAGGGTGTAGTAGGGTTGTTATTCCGCTGCTGTTTACTCTTGCGTGCCCTGTAACACCTCTCACACCCTCTTTACTTTCATTTTTTATATTTATTTTTTATTTAGAGACGGGGAGTAGGATTCAGGGATTGTTGAGATTGTTTGTTTGAGTTGTGATTGGTGTTGTCGCTTCTTGGTTATTTATTGGTTGAGGTTTGCTACTTGATTGTTTTTGTTTTTTAGATTCTGGTTATTGTTGGTCTGCTTGTGTGCGCCCTTGACCTACCACTTTAGTGGCAAGGAAAGCCTGGGAACTTCTTTCTCTCTCTTGTCTTGTGTACTTGTGATTTCTAGTTGATTAACTATGTCTGTTCAATATACTGATGATGAATCTGAACCTGATAATAATAACACTACATTAATCAGTAAACTGGACTTAAGTCACCCCTTACATCTTCATCCTAATGACTCAGCTTCTTTAACTATTATATCTATAAAACTTAAAGGAACTGAAAATTACAATGTTTGGTCATGTGCTATGCTCTTAGCCCTTGAGGGTAAGAATAAAACTGGTTTTATAGATGGTACATGTAGAAGATCTAACACTGATGAAGTTTTGGGTAGACAATGGGACAGAGTTAATGCTGTTGTGTTGGGATGGATCTTGAATTCCATCTCAGAAGAGTTATTTCTTGGGCAAATTTTTTCTAAAAGTGCTAGTGATGTTTGGAATGAATTAAAAGATACTTTTGATAGAGTTGATGGATCTGTGACTTTTAACTTACATCATAAAATACACTCATTGACTCAAAATGGCACTACTGTTTCTGAATACTTTAACAAGTTAAGTACCTTGTGGAAACAATTTGATGCTATGGTTAAACTGCCTAGGTGTACTTGTCATGCTGCTGATGATTTTAAAAGGCATAATCAGCTTATGAAATTAATGCAATTCTTAATGGGTCTGGATGATACTTACATGCAAATTAGAAGCAATATATTATCTATAGATCCTTTGCCTGATGTCAAAGGTGCCTATGCTATCATCTGTAGTGAGGAGTCACATAGGAATGTTGTTACCGGAAGTACTAGCAGAACCCATAATTCTGCTTTCTCTTCTAGAATGGTTAATCAGTCTAATCAGCCTAGTGCTATACCTACCAATCAGACCAATAATGCTTCTGCAAACTTTAATAGAGTTCCTGATTATAGGAGAAGTACTGGTTCTGGTTCTACTCTTGTTTGTGAACACTGTGGGTTCAATGGTCATACCAAAGATAGATGTTTTAAATTAATTGGGTTCCCTCCAAATTTTGGAAAAAAGGGTAACACCTCTAGACCTCAGAACAACAACAAAAGGTTTTCTCACAATTTTGTTGCTTCTGGCCCTGGATCATCTTCTGGTTCTGGGCCATCCCCTGGTTCTGGTTCATCTTCTGGCTTCACAGATGAACAACTCAGTACTTTAATTTCTCTCATCAAGGACAACTCTCTCACTGGGAACAATGTGCAAGCCAATATGGCAGGTACATATTGTAACAGAAGCAAAATCTTTAACCAAAACTTTCACAAATTTTTTTCCACTAATAGCAGTTTACCACCTAAACTTAACTCTGATGGAAAAATCATTGATTCAGGTGCTAATCAGCACATGACATACACTGATAAGGACCTAGTTAATGTTCTTGACATTTCTGATCTTAGAATAAAGGTTAGTCATCCAAATGGATCAAAAGCCTTTATAACTAAAATTGGAAATCTCAAGCTAAATAAGTCCTTAACACTGCATGATGTCCTGGTTATACCTGAATACTGTGTTACATTGATCTCTGTTCATAAACTTGCTAAGGATAATAAAGTTTTGGTTGCCTTTGATGAGAATAAATGTTTTTTCTTGGATCAGGATTTGAAAATGGGAAAAGTTCTGGGGATTGGTAACCAATGTGGTGGCCTATATTATTTCAATTCTGGAGGTATTTCTTGTAATACTTCCTCTTTTTTAACCAATCTCTCTCAATTTGACTGGCACTGCAGGCTTGGTCACCCTGCAGACCCTGTTCTAAATGTTCTGAAACATGATTTGAAATTCAATTCTAACCCTCAAAACAAAGTTTGTGAAATCTGTCAAAGAGCTAAACAAACTAGAGAACCTTTTCCCTTAAGTGATCATTCTACTACTGCTTTAGGAGAACTTGTTCATTTAGATCTTTGGGGACCTTATAGGGTTGCTAGTAGAGAAGGATACATATACTTCTTGACCATTGTGGATGACTTCACTAGGGCTGTGTGGGTTATACCTCATTAAAACTAAAGATGAAGTCTTTCACTATATTAATGTCTTTTATAACTTGCTTGAAACTCAGTTTGATAAAAAAGTCAAGAATTTTAGAAGTGATAATGGAACAGAGTTTGTTAATCATACCTTTGCTAAGTTTTGTGAAACAAAAGGCATTATCCACCAGACTTCCTGTGCATACACTCCACAGCAAAATGGTATTGCTGAGCGTAAACATAGACACCTGTTAAATGTGGCTAGATCCCTTTTGTTTCAGGGGGGAATTCCTCTTAAATTTTGGACTGAATGCATTCTCACTGCTACTTTTCTTATTAACAGATTACCTTCCTCTGTCCTTAATGGGAAATCTCCATTTGAAATGATATACAATAAAAAACCTATTCTCTCTGATTTAAGAATGTTTGGCTGTTTATGTTTTGCTACTGTTGTCAATAATAATGATAAAATGAGTAGCAGATCTGAAAAATGTGTTATGATGGGGTATTCTAACTTTAAAAAGGGATATAGGTTATATAGTCTTGATAAGCATCAGTTCATTTTCTCAAGAGATGTGAAGTTCTTTGAATCTATATTTCCTTTTAAGGAGTCTGTATCAAAAATGAACAAAGACACTTCTGAAAATGTTTTTCAAGACTTAAACCACTTGAACTTTTTCGATATTGAAACCCCTGAACTACCCTATGATGAAGAGAGAGTAGACCCTAAACTGAATAGTGACACTCTGTCACAAAGTGAAGGTGACCACTCTCCTCTATCTGGCAGAATCTCTGACACTGATCAAAACAGTGGTGAATTTTTTGCCGTTGAGGATGAGATAGTTGCTACACTTGAAGAAAACTACACTTCTGAGGGTAATTTGAATCAAAATTCAAATCCTTCTGTTCAGGGTGAAGTACCTTTGAGAAGGTCTTCCAGACCTTCTGTTTTTCCAAAAAACTACAATGATTTTGTTGTTGAGTCCAAGGTTAAGTATGGGATTGAAAAATTTGTTAACTATACTAAACTTAGCCCTGGAAATTATTGCTTTACAGTTCAATTAAACAAAATTCATGAACCCAAAAGCTTTTCTGAAGCCTCCAAATCTATTTATTGGATTGATGCTATGAATAATGAAGTTGAGGCCTTGTATAGAAATGATACCTTTGAGATTACTGTTTTACCCCCTGGTAGAAAAGCTATAGGGAGTAAATAGGTGTTTAAAATTAAGTATAAATCTGATGGTGAAATCGATAGATACAAGGCTAGAGTTGTTGCTAAAGGCTATAATCAAAAGGAAGGTGTTGATTATGAGGAGACTTTCTCCCCTGTTGTTAAAATGGTTACTGTTAGATGCCTACTTACTATTGCTTTGCATAATGGTTGGTCTGTGTTTTAGCTTGATGTTAATAATGCATTCCTTTATGGTGATCTTGATGAAACTGTTTACATGAAATTACCTGAAGGGTTCTTCCCTGAAGGTGATAACAGAGTCTGCAGACTCAAAAAATCCCTTTATGGGTTGAAACAAGCCCCTAGACAATGGAATGCTAAGCTCACATCCACACTTATTGAAAATGGCTTTACTCAAAGTAAAAGTGATTATTCTTTATACACTAAGTCTAAAAATGGTGTGTTCATTGCATTACTTGTTTATGTGGATGATATTATTGTTACTGGAAATAATGTGAATGAAATCAACAACTTCAAGGATTTTCTTAAAACAAAATTTATGATCAAAGATTTAGGAAAGCTTCAATATTTTCTTGGCATTGAAGTTACTGATACTGAAAAAGGAATGTGTTTAAACCAAAGAAAGTATTGTTTAGACCTTTTGAGTGAGTATGGGATGCTTGGATGCAAACCTGCCAAAACTCCCTTGCAGTCCAAACTTGTTATCACTAATCAAGCTACTGATAATGATCCTTTACTTGACAATATTACTGATTATCAGAAGCTTATGGGAAAACTTATTTACTTGACCAACACTAGACCTGATATATCTTATGCTGTTCATTGCTTGAGCCAATTCATGCATTCTCCCCTCAACTCTCATCTCAGAATAGCCTTCAAGATTCTCAGGTACCTTAAAGGTGCTCCAGGTTTGGGTATTCATATTACCAAGAACTCTGGTATGTCCCTCCTTGCTTATTCTGATGCTGATTGGGCTAAATGCATTGTGACTAGAAGATTTGTCAGGCTATTGTGTTTTCTTAAATGGGTCTTTAATTTCTTGGAAAAGTAAAAAACAACCTACTCTCTCTAAGAGTTCTACTGAAGCAGAGTATATAGCTCTTGCTTCAGTAACCAGTGAAGTTATTTGGATCTTAAAAGTTTTAAAGGATTTTCAGATTAATAATCTTATACCTATTCCTCTTCACTGTGATAGCAAATCAGCTATCAAAATAGCTGCCAATCCTGTTTTTCATGAAAGGACCAAACACCTTGAGATTGATTTACACTTTGTTAGAGAAAAGATTTTAAATGGTGTGGTCAAAACTATAAAAGTAGATTTTGCAAATCAAATTGCAGACATCTTTACAAAAGGATTGGACACATTCCAACATAACTTTTTGGTAACTAAGCTCAACATGTTTAATCCTTACCTGATATCAGATGAAGGGGGGATGTTGAAAAAAGGGACTCATCTGACATCAGGTTCTAACCCCAAGGACTAACTTTGTATGTTTATATTTCAGTTTCAGTCCTTTTGGACCTTGTGGTGTTATTCTGGATGGATGTGCACATTTGGTCAAAGACTGGTGACTAGAGTTTAGAAGATAAATCATGGAAGGGCTTCCTTGCAATATTTGAGAGTTAGGGTTGTGGATATACACCCGTTATCTTGTCTCATTTGTGCAGTACTCTCTCTAGCCGTTTTCCTTGTCTTGGTTCTGGAAAATGTCTTGTGCTTAATCTCTCTATATATCAGCTGCTCTCTCATTATTCAAGAATCAATCATCAACTATCATTCATTCTACTCTCTTGTATTTTACTTTAAACCTTGATTGAGATCAAGTGGTTGTATTATCTGTTTGAGAACAGTTTGGTTTCAGTATTGTAAACTTGTTTTTTCATTAATATAAATCATTAGACTCTGTTTTTCTTCAGATCCCATAATCTTCTTTGAATTGCAGCCTTCACTTTTTTCTTCTTTCGCATTCCTTTGCCTTGGACATAACATAACATCATTCTTCCGTCTTCCGCTATCCATGCCATAACACTCCCCACTCCTTCAAAAATCACCTTGCCCTCAAGGTGATACGAAGAATATGCAGATTGAGAGTCCGCTAATTCCTCGCTTAAATTCAAATTTATTTCATCCAAACGACTATCAAATTCACCACCCCCATCCTTAAGTGTCAATATCACTCTATTCAACTCATCATCGCCAACCTTAAGCGCTTCGCCACTATCCACAACCTCTTCAACTCTAATATACGACCCAGTTAGGGGTTGTATCGGGATAGGGCACCACTTCAAGTGTGTGCTAGCTCCGTCAGAAAATAGAAGAAAGAACTAGAGATTTGTTTATGTTAAACTTTGATTGATTGATTATAATAAACAATTACAAGAGTATTTATAAGACAAACTAGGTTAAAACCCTAAGACCTAAATAGGCCATGGGCTCGGGCCCAGGCGTATCAGAATGTCACAGTGATTGATATCTGAATCTGATAACAAGCCCAAATCGTCCCCAAACAAGTTCAAACTACTTTGCTTTAGCATCTTTACAAAAAAAATAGGAAAAAAAATACATTGGCTAATTCGTCTTATGCCTACTATCATCTACATAAATTGAAGGTAAAATACGCAGTACACCATTTCAGATTATAAAAAGATCCAAAAAAACAAGTCTATGTTTTCTTTCAACGACCATGTAGATAGGGCCCTGAACCAATGCAAGTCCAAATCCTTTTGCACATAGCCATTATAAGAAAAATAAGACAATTTAGTAAGAACTCCCTGGACTTGGTTATCTTTTGCACAGAGAAATATCATTTCATCTTTTGCATCTATCATATACATCAATTCCATTTAGACACATCATAGCTTGTGTTGAAGCTCTCTAAAAAGGATATACAATTAAACATATAGGATTTGCTTACATATAAATTTTTCCAAAGTTTGCGAAAAGTGTCTTTTCTCAACTAATTTTACAGGAAAAAAAATAAATAAAAGAATAAAAATTACCGTTTATTAGTATTTAAAAAAAAAAAAAAAAAAGTTTATGTGGTCATCCTACAAGTAAAAATACAGATAAACATGTCACACAACACCTATAGAGACAACTGTACAAAGAAAATAGGGATGAGTTTCACATATGACAAAAAATGCCTTACAAGCTCAACATGCTACAATTAAATTGGCCATTTGATGATATAATTGTCTCTATTTTTACAACCATGTCAAGGGTGAGAGGAACGTAACTTCGAGATGCACCATAAAAATGGAGAAACATGTTTGAACCATCAACATCTTCATAAGTTAATCCATCTCCAAGCTGCAGAAACAAACTCAAGTTATATAAAAACATTTTTTTTAAAAAAAGAAGAAAGAGAGAAACTATACACCCTGACAAGAGGTGGCAAATGGGTGGGCTAGGTAACACGTTATAACAGTTAATTTTTCTATGGGCGGAAAAGGAACGGTTGCTTGACCCCAAAACATTATTTATTTAAAGGTTGATATGGGTCAATTTTGGAGTCGTTTCATATTTTTATGGTTGGATTATATGTCTTCAATTTTAGAGGTTCTTTATAAGGTTTAAATCGGCGGCAAACCCTGACCCGTCCCTGGTTATGAGCCAGGGCAGTACATGTCATGGCAAAGGGCTTCAACATTTTGAGGGGCACCAATATTTACAAACGTCCAGTGTACATCAGTACATGTGTGTCTTTAAGGCCTGATTAAAGAAATCCTAGAGTTGACGCTAATATACATCTTCACCAAGTTCGTTGTCATAATTGAAGTTGTTCTTAGCATAATGCAATTCATTCGGTGAAAATATTCTCTATGTTGACCTGATTAATTTAGGGACCCAAATTGATGAGATTTGGTGTTGATACTTATGTGATTAATGATATCAGTGAGATAAATATTCAAATGTTTCAAACCCTTTTATAGTGGAAGTCAAGAACTAGTTAGCACAAGTTTGAATTAGTAAAAATAGGATATTCGAAGATCAAACGTAATATTTTCATGTAACTGGTCAACTGAGAGGTTCTGATCCAAGTCGTAACAAAGTGTGTGTGCATCTTTGCCCTTAGAAAAAGTAGTATTTCATCCACTGTTCTAATAGCAATAATGATTTCTTGGTTCCCAATCAAGAATGCTTTCAGTCAAGTGTTGTCCAAGAAGATGATAGATTATTAATGTAGTCATATACGATTACCATGTACTTATATATTAAATTTTCAAAAATCAGTCTCTGTATAAGTTATACCATAAGAAACGTACCCACACTTAAATCAAGTAACATCTTAACTAAAGCGGGTAAGTTTTCTTTTTAGATAACATAATATTTCTCTCAACACGGTCACACTTGTACACAGTTGTATATAAGCTGCCACCATTTCATTCCTTAACCTATGTGGGATAAGGTTGAAATGGTTAAAAAGACACTAGGTCCAAATTATTATAATAACTCATGCATTTTTAGTATCCTAAATCCCAATTTATGCCATTTACGTTTTCAGTATCGTATGAGTGAATCTACTTTGATAACTACTCATTATAAACACTAGGTCCATTCATAACCATCACAATCTATACGACATATACATGTTGACAACTGCATTCAATATTTCAATTGTAATTATCTCAAACCATTTAGTGAAAAATTTGTACATATATAAGGATAACTATAACTATACTGCCGATTTAGATGTAGCAAGCATCGTTTTAGAAGTTAAAACTTTGTACAAATCATCTATCCGATATCTATAGGTGTATTAAGCCACCATTTCAAAAGTTAAGATTTTGTATAAATTATCTATTATGCCTGTGCATGTCGACTTGATTAATCAAACATCAAACGGCTATGCTTGCATTTTAGATAACATGATACCTTTTTTTTTTTAAATCATAGAAGACTCGTGTTGACCTTTTATATTAGTTACCACCGTTTCATTTCTTAACCTATGTGGGACAAACTTTGAAATAGTTGTTACTAATAAAAACGAAGTTTCAAATTTTTATAATTCTCGCAATTTTTAGTATCTTACAGTATTTATTTTTATTTTTTGGCAACCATGATTTCTAACTTTTTGCCCGACTAATTCACAGGGTTTGAACTCACCGCCACAAAGACTCAAATCAGGTAAAGCTTTTATACCATCTATGTTGGTGTCGACCCATTTAAACGGTTCACTTAGCCCATTTAAATTTCGATATCTTGTTGGTGTCGACCCATTTAAACGGTTCATATACATCATAAAACATTTTTTTTCGTGTGAATCTTAGGCTAGCCACTAAGGGCCGGAATCAATTCGGTCGTCCCCTTGCTCGACCGATTTCGAAATCGGTTGTCCCCTTTGTGGGAAATCGGTCGCCGAGCTCCAAAAAACAAAATCGGTTGCTCACATGACCGAATTCAAAACATTCACATATCTCTCTTTTCTGCCTTTAACGTTGCAATTTTGTGTTTTCCAAAAAAAAGTAAACCGTTGTTTATAAAAAAAAACAAATTTCAAAAAACATAAACCTTTTTCATCCTATAAATAACAACATATACTCACTTTCAAACACACAATATCAAACATAATTCAACCATTTCTCATCAACAAACACAATGTCAAAGAAAAACACTCCACAATCAAAAAACCGACGATCCCGACTACACCAAAACTCACCGAATATGAATTTCTCTCCGCAAGACAACTTTGCCTTAACCGGCATAACACCACGACAACAACAAGGTATTCAATTTCGTCCATCCACTCTTGAATACTCATCACGACTACAACAACCAAATCCAAATGTAAACCCGTTTTACATTAATAGACCATTTGTCCCACCACAACCACAACCACAACCACAACCGTATCACGATGAAGGACCAAGTGAGGCGTATCGGCCTAACATGGATTTCTTGCATTGTTCCCAACCGTATCAACAATATTCTCCTATTCGTAGCACTAATCTTGATATGAATTTGAATTTGGATGATTGGGGAGACTATTCGAGTCAACAATACTCTAACTATCCAAGTCAAGATGCATCGATGGGGCAAGGTTCGGGTTACGGCTCGTACCACGACTCGTATCACGGTTCAATTCCCGTTGATGACAATGACGATGAAGTTGAGACGGAGACATCACCCGTCAAACCCGTCAAACAAAAGAAGCCTACGCGTGGAAAAGCGAAGGCCAAAGACAAAGAACCCGCGCCTCACAAAAAGGCCGAAGTTTGGACTAAAAGGGAAGAGATCGCGCTTTGTAAAGCTTTCATACATATTTCTGAAAATGACAAAAAAGGAAATGCTATGAATCGCTACGATTTTTGGGGTGATGTGATAAATTACTTTAGAAAAGAAACCGGTTCTGACCGGACATACGACTCGATCATGTCCAAATGGAAGACAAGAATTCGTTGTAGGGTTGCGAATTTTGGTGCTATTATGGACAATGTCAAATATACTCATGGAAGTGGCGAGAATGATATGGACGATAAACAGAAAGCTCTTTTGGAGTATCAAGTGCGTTACGGTCATGAATTTACTTTGTATGATTGTTGGACCATAATGAAGGATCATGATTGTTGGAAGAGGGAGCTTCCGCTAATCCACGGGAATAGCCGGAAGAAAACAAAGGGTTCTTCAACTACCTCGGGGTCAACACAAGGTCCCTCGAATTTTCAAGACTTGGATGTTTCTGATGATGAGGCGTATGAAACTAGAGAAGCACGACCACGTGGTCGTGACGCAGCAAGGAAGAAATCATCATCCTCTCGTGATTCCGAAGCTCCACCAAAATCATGGACAAAATCACTACTATCGGGCTTTTGGTCGACAAAGCCGTCAAAGTCGGCAAAAAGTAAAGATATTGAGTCGTGGAAAGAAATGAAGCAACAAGAGCTTGCAATCAAAAGAGATAAAGTTAAAGCCATAGAAAATCAAACGGAGATCTTGAAACTCACCAAAAAAGAGCAAGATTTGATTTTCTACAATTCGACCATCGACCCAAATTTAACCGAGCGGCAAAAACAAGAAATCATTCGTCTTAAGGAACAAATCAAGGCTCGCTACGAATTAGATTACTAGTTTTTAATAATTGTTGTCGTGTTTAAGTTTTAATAATTTAGTATTGTAACGTTTAAATTTCGTATCGTTTATTATGTAACGTTTATGTTTTTATTAATAAAATTTGTGTTTGTGTTAAAAATGGTCTTTTTTATTTTAAAAAATTAATAATAATGATGATGCAAATTGGGTCACGATTGTGGGGAGAGAGGTGAAAATGGGTTGAAAAGAGAGAAAGCTGAGGTGGCAGCCGGAATGATGATGCAAATTGGGTCACGTTAGTGTCCAGCCTTATATATTGCTCACAATGTCAAATCGTTTCATATACATATTTCATTACATGAATGCCATATTGATGCTAGTAGTTTGGTGGTTACAGTTAATGTTGTTGAAACACTAATATCTTGTAGTTACAAGTACCTGCTTAACGTCGTGGTCGATTTCTTAAATCTGCCTTCGCATGTCAATGACAGAGCCCCGTCTATGATGGATTATATTGCTTGGTTTGTTGGGGTTCAACTCTTCAATTGGTCACTAACGTGTTCAAGCAACTGGATCCCAAAGCAATGTACGTCACATCTTGGTAAAGCTACTCCTAAGATAGCATATTCTGGTGCGAGGTAAGCCAAGTGTGCCTTTGACTATAGTTGTTACATTGGTCGTAACTGTAGAAATCAAAGAGGGAATACTGAAAAATTGTACTAATCAGATTCAACTAAACAATTGGCATTACAAGACATTAAATAGAAAAGAAACAAACCTAACCCTAACTAATAAACGGGCCTAAACAAGTGGGCCGGGCCTACAGGCTTATTCACTAACAGCCTCCCTCAAACTTACAATGCTATATTGAGTTTGACAAGAAAACTTCAAATCAGACAGACAGATGCAGACAGCAGATCCAGGCGACAGCAGCAGACAAATACAGATTCAGCGGCAGAGAGCTCCGAACAGAGGTATGTAACACCCCCAAAATCGGGTCCAGCGGAAGCAATCATGTTACTGGGGTGCTACTCAATCGATATCATAACACAAGTACAAAGAACGGTTTTTATCTCAACCATTTAGAATAACTTTCATTATCAAAAATATTCAAATTTACATCATTCAGAAATAGTGCGGAAATACAGGCCCATATAAGAGTTTAAGCGGTCCCAAATATATGTCAGAGTTGTCTATGACCATGCCATGCCTTGCCAAAGCCTCCAATAGAAAGCTATCATCACTATATATATATATTTATTTATTATTTGTTTCATGATTTAAATTTATAGTTCTATGATGAATAATTATTATTTTGAGGTATGTTGTGTTTTAGTAACCGTTTATAAAAGCATGTTATGTAGTTTTTATCAGGTTGGAAAGTCGAGTCAACTAAGTCAAATTAAGGCCGGAATCAAGTCGCAAGATAATAAGTCGAATAACAAAGTAAGAAATCGAATCACCCTCGAAGTTGAAATTAGATAAACCTTAAATTGTGAGCGGTTTGATTGAAAAGAAGGCAAAAGAGTTTTTGTAGAGATACTCCAATCGCCTAACAGCAGGAAGAACACCACCGTTTAATCTCCTTTGAATTCTTGAACAAGCTTGGCGGTGTGGTCTTCCTGTGGACTGATCGTTGAGATAAAAGGACAAAAAAAAAGAGAAGGGTTAAACAATCTTTCTTGACATCGATGTTGAGGAGGGATGTAT
>LBNU01022969.1:3310-43712 GCA_014162995.1 Artemisia annua
TACTTGTGAGGTGCTAGTGTGTAATCTCCGTGCTTATTATGATTATAGTGGAACGATTATTTGTTGTAATTACTTTTATATTAGCGTAAAATGACCCCTAACTTGTATTTTGATTAGAATAAAAGCGCATATGCTTGAGGACAAGCAAATCTCAAGTATAAGGGTATTTGATGAGGCGAAAAGTGTACCGCTTTTCGGGGGTCATTTAAGCCCGAAATCGTATTTATTTGATCAAATATCGCCCTAAATCGTTCCTTTTGGCATTTTAGGTACTTTGGAGACAAATTCTGGAAAAGGAAGCATTTTGGACGTTTTTGGAGCATAAAAGTGAAGAATTCGACAAAGTGTCAAAATTTGCTGGAACAGTACTCCAGACGGCGTCAAGACTATGCTTGACGGCGTCAAGCCTTGATAAGCCAGAACATATTAAAGAGGGACGGCGTCAAGAAGGCTATCAAGAAACCCTAACCACAGCGAGGTGACGGCGTCAAGTCCATAATGTGACGCCGTCAGATCTGTTTTTCTACATATATTCGCATAATTTTTAGTCATTCGAGTGGAACTTGTTAGAGAGAAACCCTAGACGATTTTTGCAGGTTTTTTAAGGGTTTTAAACCCTTGGATCTCCCATGTTACATTTAAGATAAGTAATCAATTAATCATTCAATATGTCTATGTGTTGTTTGATTCTATCTTGTTCTTTTCTTTTGTTTAACATGTTAGGCTAAGTTTTCTTTGTGTTTGCTTAGATCTAATGAAACCAAACTATTATTATCGATTGAATGGTATGTTATTAGTTGTATTGGATGGGTGATTATCGATGTTAGGCTTAAGAAAACTGGCAGACTTCCGGTTGGTAACATTCTTGAACGTCTTAAGAAACATGAACCAAGGTATACTAAGGTTATTTTGATTGTATTTAATGCATGAGTGAATTCTAGTGATCCCATGTTAGGAGCTTCTTAGCCGGCTCGACATAGGAGTGAAGTAGGATCTCATAGAATTAGGGGAAGTCCGTACACACCCCTACGAATGGTATTAAGGAATACAGTCCGTCATCCACGCAATTAATACACACTAATCAATCAGTAAAAGATAGTTAGGGAGTAAAGAAATCTAAGTAAACAACTTCTCTCCATATTAATTTTCACAACCATTTACTTTCTTGTTATTTTATTTTATTTGCATTTGTAGTTAATTGGGTTAGTTGACTAGCAACTAATTCCGCCCACTCTTCCAAAACCCGAGATTTTTAATTGCTTTCCTTACAATATAAAAACACAAAAAGAATCTTCCCTCACCCCTAGACCTATTAGAGTAGTTTTTCAATCCTAACGACACTATTCCCGCAAAGAACAATCAATCCCCCAGTACTTGCCACTACACTATACTACATCGGTCAGGTACACTGCCTGGTGGGGATTGCAAGCTTCTCAAGATCCCTTGAGAGGTAAAACCCTAGTGCATGGTCGCAATCCCGCGCATCAATAAGTTTATCGGGACAGTTAGATTCGGGAATGATCATTTTGGGGCTATCATGGGTTATGGAGACTATGTGTTTGGTGACAGTGTTATCTCAAGAGTGTATTATGTAGAGGATCTTGGGCACAACCTCTTCTCTGTTGGTCAATTCTGTGATTCAGACCTAGAAGTGGCATTCAGAAAACATACGTGCTTCGTTAGAGAACTTGATGGGGTTGAATTACTCAAGGGCAGTCGCGGCACAAATTTATATACCATCTCTATCAAAGACATGATGAGATCCTCTCCCATTTGCTTGCTCTCCAAGGCATCAAAGTACAAATCATGGCTATGGCATCGCCGGTTGAATCACTTGAACTTTGGCACAATTAATGAACTTACTCGAAAAGATCTCGTTCGTGGCATGCCCAGGTTGAAATACAAAAAGGATCATCTTTGTTCTGCATGCCAATTAGGAAAAAGCAAGAAACACACTCACAAATCCAAAGCTGTCAACACCATTACAGAAGTCCTTCACACCCTCCATATGGATCTGTATGGTCCAGTGAGAGTTCAAAGCATCAATGAAAAAAGGTACGTTCTGGTTATCGTAGATGATTTTTCCAGGTTTACATGGGTGAAGTTTTTGAGATAAAAGGATGAAACTCCAGAAATCATAATCAAAATCATTAAGCAGCTACAAGTCAGACTTAACAAAACAATCAGAATCATACGCACAGACAATGGAACTGAATTCGTCAATCAACAACTCACTCAGTTCTATGAAAGCATTGGTCTAAGTCATCAAAAGAGTGTTCCTCGCACACCTTAGCAAAATGGAGTCGTTGAAAGACGAAATCGTACACTTGTTGAAGNCATTAAGCAGCTACAAGTCAGACTTAACAAAACAATCAGAATCATACGCACAGACAATGGAACTGAATTCGTCAATCAACAACTCACTCAGTTCTATGAAAGCATTGGTCTAAGTCATCAAAAGAGTGTTCCTCGCACACCTTAGCAAAATGGAGTCGTTGAAAGACGAAATCGTACACTTGTTGAAGCTGCTCGAACCATGCTGATATTTTCCAAAACACCAATGTTTCTCTGGGCGGAAGCTATTGCAACAGCTTGCTACACTCAAAACAGATCATTGATACACACCCTCCATAACAAAACCCATTATGAGCTAGTGCATCAAAGAAAGCCAGACCTCTCCTTCCTACGCGTGTTTGGTGCACTTTGTTACCCAACAAATGACAATGAAGATTTGGGAAAGCTTAAGGCTAAGGCTGATATCAGAGTTTTTGTAGGGTATGCACCGGATCGTAAGGGATACCGAATTTACATCAAGAGAACCAGACAAATTATGGAAACAATTCACGTGACATTTGATGAGCTGACTGAGCAACAGGTTTCAGGACACACCAGCCTTGGACCCGTACTAAATCTTTTGTCTCCTGGACCAATCAGTTCAGGACTTTTACAGCATTCTACTTCTGCTCCACCTTATGTACCACCAACTTGTGAAGAATTGAAAAGTTTGTTTGATCCGGTGTTTGATGAATATTTTGAGCCACCCATTGTCAATCCAAGCAATGACAACCCACCTTTACCTCAAGTTGTCGAGGCTCCAATTCCACATAACTCAAATGGTCCATCTGTGTCTGTTTCACTCAGTAAGATGCACCAGCTGTCAGCACATCACAAACTTCATCGAATCTTCAGTCTTCTTCCGTACAACAAGGAGGTGCAGTTGATAATTCCACTGAAGAAAATTCATCTCTTCCCACTCATGATGAACCATTTGTGAATATATTTGCTCCAGATCACACAACCGATACCGCTTCATCAGAAGAACAACAATTAGCATCATCAACATCCTACCCCCATCATCACGAGCATCTCAGGAAATGGACTAATGATCATCCAATAGACAATATAATTGGCAACCCATCTAGACCAGTGTCCACACGTAGACAACTTGCCACCGATGCCTTGTGGTGTTTCTTTAATTCCGTTCTATCGAAGGTTGAACCTAAGGACTTCAGAGATGCTTTGACTAAAAGCTCATGGTTCACAGCAATGCAAGAAGAAATTCATGAATTTGACCGACTCGATGTGTGGGAACTAGTACCTCCACCTGATTGTGCAATGATTATCGCTCTCAAGTGGATATTCAAGGTAAAACTTGACGAACATGGTGATGTACTCAAAAACAAGGCTTGGCTTGTAGCTAAAGGATATCGTCAAGAAGAAGGCATAGACTTTGAAGAATCCTTCGCACCAGTTGCTAGAATTGAAGCCATCGGAATATTTCTTGCTAATGAGGCTAGTCAAAACATGATTGTATATCAGATGGATGTTAAGACTGCATTTCTGAATTGTAACTTGAAGGAGGTGGTCTATGTGAGCCAGCCTGAAGGATTTGTAGACCCGGAATGTCCTAATCACGTCTACCGCTTAAAGAAGGCTCTATATGGCCTAAAGTGGGCTCCTAGAGCATGGTACGACACTCTGTCCAAATTTCTTCTCGCTAATAGGTTCGTCAAGGGCGTTGTTGATCCTACGTTGTTCACCAGAAAATCAAGCAAGCATCTACTTCATGTTCAAATCTATGTGGATGACATCATCTTTGCCTCTTCAAATCCTAATGAATGTGATAGATTTGCTAAAGAGATGAACTCTGAATTCCAAATGTCAAAGATGGGACAAATGTCTTTCTTTCTGGGGTTGCAAATTTCACAAAACCCTAATGGCATCTTCATTAATCAGTCCAAATATGCTAATGAAATTCTAAAGAAGTTCGGGTTTGATTCTTGTGACTCAGTTGACACACCCATGGTTGAAAGATCCAAACTTGATGAAGATTCAGAAGGGACCCCAGTCGACCAAACTAAGTATCGCAGCATGATTGGATCCCTAATGTATCTAACTGCTAGTAGGCCGGATCTGCTATTCGCGGTGTGCATGTGTGCAAGATATCAATCCAAACCTACCAAAAAGCATTTGGAAGCAGTCAAGAGAGTCTTCAGGTACCTTCAAGGGACAATCCACATGGGTCTCTGGTATCCTAAAGACACTGCTATGGCTCTCACAGCCTACTCAGACGCAGACCATGCAGGATGTCAAGACACTCGTCGAAGTACATCAGGGGCAGCTCAATTTCTGGGGGATAAACTTGTTAGCTGGTTATCTAAGAGACAAATTTGTACATCAATATCCTCCACAAAGGCTGAATACATTGCAATGTCTTCATGCTGTGCTCAGATCCTATGGATGAAGTCACAATTATCGGATTATGGGTTCATTTACAACAAAATTCCGATGTATTGTGATAACAAATGTGCCATAGCTCTTTGTTGTAACAATGTTCAGCACTCCAGATCAAAGCACATTGACATTCGGCATCACTTCATCTGGGAACAAGTTGAAAGGGGGATAGTGGAACTTTACTTCGTGAGGACAGAGTTTCAATTGGCTGACATATTCACCAAGGCTTTATCAAGAGAACGGTTTCAATTCATTCTCCCGCGTCTTGGAATGAAGTATATCACACCAGAATCACTCAAAAGTCTTCAGGAAGAAAATGAGGAGTAACGGATTTGCTTCAAATATCCTTGTACATAGTCTAAAAACAAAAAGAAAATACAAAAATATAAAACCTATAGAACCCATAAAAATGTGAAAAACCAGAAAATACCAAAAATAGTTCGTTGTTAGGCATGTCTTCCGTTTATCGATAACATTTAAGGATCTAGAAATGTCATTCAATAATGGCACGGATCTTTAAATAAAGCTCGAGCGGAAGTTATTATAAATGGTTAAAACATGTCATTTTGGTTTGCTATTACTTCAGATAGCAACCCGGTTCTCAAAATGAGAAAAACACGTTGCCAAAAAGACGGTTGTTCCTAACAACGGATGAAGTTCATCCGGGCATGGATTACTTTACATCCGTGCACTTTCGAAATTATGTACGCTTCAGTGCATTATTTCTTGATAGAAGAGAAGTCTTCTTTCCATTGCAAATATTTTCCCTTTTATGATTTTTCTGAAAAATATTTGTGAAAACTTGGTGGTATCATGTGTTTTTGTAAATCAATCAGAACTTAATCATTTCTTAAAATCACTCGATCAATGACAAATATTTTTCAAAAATTATAAATGGTTCATTGATTGAGGGGGAGAGTGATTTCAAAATCTTATAAATAACCACAACAAGCTTTTGTGTACATAATCAGCAATGATGTTATGTGTCAACATATGAATTCTTCGTGAGTTTCGAATTAAATTCTAAATCATTTGTGACACATAACGAGTATAAGTTTCGTCTCATTTTCAGAAAATACTTAAATAATTCCACATTTTTCTCCCAACCTTGTTTTTAACTTATTTAAATCAATTGGGATCACAAAATCTCAATTGACTTGAAATTTGTGATCGGGGGAGAGAATGTGATTTATGTAAAGAAATCTAATAAAAATGTGATGTTTTGGAAACAAATGTATGCTCTCCCATATGTGCGAAACTCTTTTATATATGAATGCACATATTGAGGGGGAGCAAAATGGATTTGGCATCTTATGTGAGCGTGGCTCAGATTTAACAATTGAATTGACGAAACACAAATGTTAGTATTCGAAAGGATTTATCCAAATAGAATGTACCGTTTCGAGAAACTCTTTTTAGATATATACTTTGACGGGTCTAACTTCCTTTTTAAGGAATGTTAACAACTTCAAGTTAGTTATTAGGGCTAGTTATCACCTAAAAGCTGATAATGGATCCCTTTAACTAAGCAACGTAAACGTGTCCCTAGGGTATATGTCTATTAAGAGTGGATCAATTCAAAAAGTGCAACTCACCCCGACATGTGCAAATTTCTATCAAAAACCTATGAGCACATGTTAAGGGGGAGCATTTGAAAATCATAAAACTCTCAAAGTGTTAGCAAAAATGTGTTTCTTAATCATGAACACTTTGAGAGAATTTTCAATGATTTGGTCGATGGCAACATAGGATAGTCATGAAGTTATAAGGTGGCTAAGGTTAGGAAAACCGTCCTATGATCCGCCAGAACCGGAGGGATCTACCCAAGGACAATACCGAATAGATAGTATTAGAAAGTCCTTAGGTATGATTATGAAAAAAGGAGATAAATGAGAAAGGAGAAAGAAGGGGTTGAAGAATTAAAAAGAAATGAAATGAGAAAGGGTGAAAAGAAATAGCCCTCCCATTATTCAACCTTAGGGCAG
The DNA here is from genome assembly GCA_014162995.1 of Artemisia annua. Taxonomy (NCBI): domain Eukaryota; kingdom Viridiplantae; phylum Streptophyta; class Magnoliopsida; order Asterales; family Asteraceae; genus Artemisia; species Artemisia annua. Next base: position 10,030 of record LBNU01022969.1, read on the forward strand.
AAACCGGGTTCAATTCATATGCTACTGATTGTTACTAAGGTAACATCGGTATTGAAGACAAGACGTCATGGACCCAGTGACGCACTGCACTAAACCTTCTAACCACTCAAGTTCTCTCAAAAGAGCTTGTTTCATTCTCACGGGGAACCCTGCATAATCTATCGACCGCTCATTACGAGCTATGTTGATATTGAAACAGGAGACACCGCTCCAGTCTCCGACGACCAAATAATGCACTTATCGAGTCTAGAGCCACGAGATGCATCAAAAGATCTCATAGGAACACGTGCTACTTCTACCTTGGTTGGTCAACATTAAGGACACCAATGGTAACTTTATGAGTCCTACGCAGATCTTAGCAATCTGCCAAGAACACTTATAAGGGAATATACGTATGTAATTTCCAGTGATTGAGTGGAAATTCCTGCCAGGGTCAACATCAAACAGCCCTGAAAGCAGGTCACTTCGGTAATCACTTGTGGATTACGCTTAGTGATCGCGGCGGTTTCAACACGGTCTACAGTCGTTGAGTGATCTCCTGCGACTCACCTAATCGTTAGTGTACTATGGTATGTAAGTGAAAGCCCTTTCGAGGGTATCCGATTAGGAACGGCCTTGGCAAGGTTTAGAAAAAGTTTTCACACTGTGCTGTTAACGATCTCTAAGTCCGAACCTGTAAGTGCCGGACGTATTATTGCTAACTATCTTATGTAGGAATTCTTGGCGAATGTTGCTGATTGCTGAAAAGATGCGGATCCATCACCTCATGCTCACTCCTCAACAACACAACTTATGATATCATGATCAATTGATGGGCCTCAACAAAGCTTCCACAACTCTGATGGTGAAGATCATGTTTCTGAAAAGGTGTGAGCATGCCAAAGCTAAGACATCAACATCACATGGAGACGTTAACACACAAAGATGACTTGAAGCTACTCTTTTGGATGATAAACACAGAGTCATGTCAACGATCATCCAACGCCTTGAACAAGTCATCTCAAATCTATTGCTGAATGCATAAAGCTTGCAACAATGAAGAATGAAGAATCAGAGACTACGAGCTACAAAGACATCTTCAAAGATCGGAATGCTGGAATTCATGTCTTAATTTCCGGGGTGACCTCCCTTAGGGGGAGATTGTTAGGAATACGTTTATTCACATTAAAGACTCGGTCACCCCGAGTATATTCAAGCATCAAGTAGCTCGTAGTATTTATCATAGTAGTTAGTAGATTAATAGTTTATTAGTATGTAAATAGTATTCGTGGAGTGAGTCGGGTCTTCACCCACTGTGCTCGCTCTACAGCCTGTTTCATGAGGCACTTAGGAACTTTGTATAAATACCCTCTACCACTTAAGGTAGAGGGTTGAACCTTTCATTTTTCAATCTAATATTTTCTTATTCTCTTTCTCTCTCTAAAGGTTCCACTTTCTCTCTCTAACTACATAAACAAAACGCCACTTAATATCTTATGTAAACATGTTTGTGACTTAATGATTATGCTACAGTCAGCAAGGATGTTCGTCGCTATGCGTTTATAAATCTGCATCATCTCTCCTTCGAGTACCCTAAAGGTAATCGATTTGTTTTTTTCATCTACAAATTCGACAACTTCCTTTGTATTTTGTGGATGTCCATCTATACATGATGAAGAAACCAGAACATTAAGAATTTGTGAGCTAATCTATGTGGATCAACTTAAGAAAAAGTTAGCATAATTTATACTTTGAACAATGAACAAGGCATTAAATATAGATGGTGATTTTAGTGTGATCACAATATTTTACCTAATTGTGATTTACTTGAGATCAAAAGTTTAATCAGGATTAGCTTACAATCGAGTTAGGAGTTACAGAGTGCACACTCATTCTAGCTAGCTTGATGCCGCTAGAAACAAGTGCGGGGTCAAAGGGGTCGCGCCCCCTTGCAAGGTCAAGGGGCAGCGCCCCTTGCGGGTCAAGGGGCAAAGCCTTTTCCCTCCAAACGGTTTTTCCCGCCAAGAGACACACCTTTTCATCAGCATCTGTGACCCTTTCCGACAACCGCTTTTAACAAAATGTAACTAACTTTCCGTTAGGTTATATATACAATAAATGATCTCTTCCAGAATATAACAAACATAACAACTTTATGCGTATTACTTAGTTCTCTCGTGCCTTAGAAAATAAGTGTGATTCTCTGAATTATCCAATTGAAAATTTCATGATACCCAAGGCGTATATATTTGAAATACTTCAGTCTAAAAATGATCTTTACATGATTCAGGGAATATATCAGGATTGTTGATTATTACCAACCACACTCACACCCAAAATTTCTAACAATAAATAAGTAATATTAACACCTCGACAAATTATATTTTGATTTTATCTTCTCATACTTGCCATCTAGCAAATCGACCGAACCGACCGTATGGACGAGAAAACCGACCGAACCGAAGGACTGGTGATCCGGTCTCGGTCCAAACTTTTTCCTTATTTTGGTACGGTCTGGTCCGGTCTGGTCTGGTCTGGAACGGCGTACAAACCGACCATTTTGCCTTCTTTGACCGGTCCGGACCGAACACATTCGGTTTGGTCCTCGGTCTAAGTTTTTGGGCTATTTCGGTTTCGGTCTTTATCGGTCCGGTCCTGTCTTAAACCGATGCTCACCCATATTCTTAATTACCTAAAATTCAATATATGATTTTAATTTGTATTAGCACGTACGTTATGATTAGCAAAACCCTTTTATATGTTAGAGAAAAATTCAATGTAGATCCAATATTCTCTAAAGATCAAATGAACCAATCCTTTCCCTTCATTTTTTGATCAAATAAAATAAAATAAAATAAATAAATAAACTACCACCATTTTTAAAAAAAATTAAATATCTCGTAATCGTTAATTACTATGCGAAAAGAATCATACTATCACGACGAAAATTAAATTATCTATCTATAGAGGGGCACTTTTATATATAATTTCGAGGAACTTTTTTTTCGACATTTTTTGTAAGTATTGTAATTTACGTCTGGAGAAATCACATGTGATTTGCTATTTTCAAACCACATGTGATTTTTGTAAAATTACACGTGATTCCTAACATACAAATCACATGCAATTTTTCAAGACGCAAATTTTAACTCTAAAATAAAACTCGAAAATAAAAGCTTCGTCGAAAGTATATCGAAATAGCCGTCTACTGAAAGATAAAAAAATTCTCGTCGCGATGGTGTATTTTTCGTCGCTTAACGATTTACCTTTTTTTTCTTTTTTTTCTAAATGGTGATAATGGATTTTTATTAATTTTGATAAGAAATGGATTTATAAGATTGGTTCATTGGATTTATGAAGAATATGAGATTTATATTGGTTTCAACTCTTATTTGTTATGTAGTATTTTGATAAAATCTGACTCTAGCTTGGCGATATCGTGAAGGTGCGCCATAAAATTCGTGCAAATTAGACATACTTTCGATATAGTTTTCTGTTGAGGTAAAATCTTGTGACTACCTCAGACAAGCAATATAAACCCTTCGGACCGGGGACGTCCTTCTGATTCCAAGTATTCCTTCATATGCTTCTATCCCTATGGTTACCTGTAAGACAGAAACGTCCGTTAGACTCGCCCCGGGAGTGTATCCCAGGACCAACCTCAGGCGTGAGAGTAAGTATGGAGCTCTAGAGAGATAAAGTATGAGTAAAGTAGAGAGAGAATAAAATTAGTTAACCTTAGAAGAGGATTTCTTCCACTATTTATAGGCTGCCAATGTGAAGTGCTAGGCTGGTTGGTACTTATCCCTTAGTGTTCGCTAATTAGAGTTCCATTATCGTGTACTTGTGTGTACTTGATTGTACTTCCATTTGCGTAATTATCGCATATCCGTGCGATCGGGGATTCCGGAGGATGTTCTGACTTTCGTCCGTTTGAGGGTTTACGGATATTGCTCGTGCCCTCCGTCCCTGCTCCGATCCGTCCGGATCACTCAGTCCGTGTTTTCGTTTCATTCATTCGGTTTCTTTCGTGCGGATTTGGTCCGGAGGACACATACGCCAACATGTCCCCCCCAAGTATCATGGTATTGGTTATGCCGATGGCGTGATACTTTAAAAGTATGTTTTTGTTATTTTCCGGAGGGCGTGTCATAGTTTTGTCGAGTTATGTGCGTGTACAAAATGCCAAATGTGATTAATATGTCGGTTTAAGGTGCGCCGTCGTTTTTACCGTGTCTTAAGATCGTGACACGTATGTGGCTTCTCGGATCGTGTGGCTTGGATGATGACACGTTAATTTTCTGTACGGCGTGTCGTTTCACGCTTCATTTTGTGCCTATAAATAGCTCACATTCATTTATTTTTACCACTGTAATTTCTCTGACAACTGCGTTTTTTTCGTGCAAACTTCCGAACGACTCATTCATCCTTCGATCTTTCGCGAGGTACGTCTCGACTTGTGTTCTTCTTCCCTTTTAGTTTATTCGGCTATATCTCTTCCCGTATCTTAGCAATGTCGGAGTCTTTGGTATCCGTGGGTCAAGCGAGTGTCGCAGATCCGGTCAAGTTCGATATTCAAAGGAGGTTTTCCAAGACGCGTCCTTCGGATGTCATTGCATTGACTACGTCCTTCGGAATTCCTGCTGATCTTCATCCGCGGGTTCCTCCGAAGGGCATGACAATGGATAAACTTCCGGATAACGCCTTGGGTTTATATGTTGAGTATTTCTTCGAAGGGGGGCTTAATGTTCCATTTTCTACCTTCCTGTTGGAAGTCATCCGATACTTTAAGGTTCACATATCTCAGCTAGTCCCTCTTGGTTTACACCGTGTGACGCTGTTTGAGGTGTATTGTCGGAGTCTTCTCATTCCTCCAACTACCTCTTTATTTCGAGTTTTTTACAAGTTGTGTAAACAAGGTTGCTGGTTTTCCTTCGAAAAACGGACGGGTAAAAAACAGAAGGTGTGTTTTGGTGATTTTCCTTCCTGCCTCAAGGGGTGGAAGGAAGAGTTTTTCTTGATAGACAGGCGAGCCATTCCGTTTGCCATGCCATGGAGGCATCATGACTCGGATGTTTCCGATCTTTTTCCTACAGGTGATTTTGTCGTTGCCCATGCAGAGGCGTTGGCCGAGACGATAATCGAGCCTTTCAGTTTTCCGCATGATTTTCTGTATATGTTGGGTCTTTCTACCTATTGGAAGTTTCCTGGGTACCGGGCGGAGTTGAGGGATGAGAAGGGAAGGGGTATAGCTTTTGTTTGAGTTTCTTATTTTTCTCTTTTTAATTTTACATATGATTGCTTGTTTAAACTCCGGGTTTCCCTTTGTTTTTAGATGTTACCATGGCTGATTATCTGAGGAAGCCTTTAATTCACAAGAACGTTAATGTGGTAAAAGGGGACAAGCTTCCCGAGGGTCAGGAACCGGAGATGCATCTCACTAAGCCTTTGGCTTCGAATTCTGATGTTCCTGCAAAGTCCGCTGAGCTCCAGCAGGTCGAGGTTCTGGCTGATAAAGTTCTTGCTGCCAAAGATAAGAAAAAGGAGCAAGCAGGTCGGGTAAGCCAGAAGAAACCTCCGGTTGGTGGTTCTGCCAAGAGGTCTGGGGAGGCTATTTCCTTTCGTCTTCAGAAGAGAATTCGCCAGACTACCATCACTCCGGTGGTGGACTTGGAGACTGTGGAGGAGTTTCCTACTCCTACTCCTCTCCGGTCATTTCCTCCTAAGGGTTCTGGTGCTACTTCCGAAGGAGGAGGGAGCAGCCATGCTGGAGATGCTGGAGCTGGTACGTTATTTCGGTCTTTCGTCTTTTTCCCTTATTTATCTTAATTTCTTTCATTGATTGTTGTCATTATCTTTCATCCTTTTTCCTTCTTTGTATACTTTAGATGGTTCAGGGACTGGTGATCAGGAAGAAGGTGATGAAGATTTGGATATTGATAATGATTCCTCCGATGAAGCGTTTATTCCGAAGTGGTCTTTCAAGAGGGGGGCTCGAATGAATAGTGCCTCAGTTTGCCGAAATATGCTCGTTCATTTGGCCACCCCGGCCGAGGAGAGGCACCTAGATGCCCATGACAATAATGAAGCTCTGGCTCGTTCTTGGCTTTTATTGGGTAAAACTGCAACAGCTCATTCGGACATTTTATTCCGTTTTGAGAACACTTTGGATGACTGCAACAAGCTTGTTGCGACCCATAAAGAATGCAACCGAAGGGTTTTGGATGATTCGGAAAAGCTGAGGAAGGTAGAGGAAGCGCTGGAGAGTCTTCAGTTTGATCATGCTGGGTGTGCGGCCGGAGAGCCGGAGGAATTGACTAAATTGCGGTCTGAGCATGCTGGTTGTTCGGAAAAAGAGTTGAGTTTGACTGGGAGAATTTCTGATCTTGTCAGGGAGAAAGAGGAGTGGCGAAATGTGTCTGCCGATCAAGCAGAAAAGATCAAGTCTTTGGAATCAGAGCTCGAGTAGGTGAAGCTGGAGCTCAAGAACGGAGAGGTGGCTAATCAGGAGCTCCGGAAGGAGTACTAGGACTTGGCTATTTCCTCCGGTCACGTGTCAATTGATCGAACCAAGATTGTAAAAGAATTTATTCCGGAGGTGGTACGTCGTTTATTGAGCAGCCACGAGTTCAAGGACGCATTAGCTAAACCTTTCAACTTGTATTATCAGTCGGGACTTATCGACGGGGCACACCTTGGTTTGGAGCCGGAGGATGCGGCGAAAGCTTTGGAAGGTGTGGAAGGTCTGGATCAGGATGCCGACCAAAAGTATCAAGTTTTGTATGATCAAGCTCTTACCGCAGAGTATCCTTACATTCAGAAGATCCGTAAGACTTGCTTCCAATCCCTTGAAGAATTAATGCAGATCCTCCCAGACCCTGCCCCGACCAAATCAACCACCGCCCCCACCGTTGATGCTTCCGGTGCGGGTGTGTCCGGATCTGGTGCTCCCGGTGCAGACTCTAAATTGGAGTCGGCTCCGGAGGAGCCTGGGTCCGGTGGGTTGGTTGAAGGAGCTGGCCCGATAACTCAGAAGCCGGATGGTTCCGTAGCTTGACAGTTACGAAGATGTGTGATTTTATAAGGTCTGCGTACCTCCATTTAGACTATGGGTTCAGGTACTGCGGATCTTATGTGAAGCTTTTATTCAGTTGTTGTGTTCTGTTCCACCGGGAGTTGGATGCTTCCATTTCAACTATGGGTTCCGGCATTCCAACCTTCCATTTGAAGCTTGTTTAACTTTTCTTTGTTTAGCATGACTGACGGATGTAATACAGCCCTGGGTATGTCCGGGGTATGTCCTTATTTTGTAAGACTACAATGTAGTCGCTTTTTTAATTTCCGGGGCTTATTAGGCCGCCGCGCAATGTAATTATCTTTTTGGAACAAATATATGAAGGATCTTTTAGTTCAGTCAACTGTGTTGTGCATTCGTACTCTTATGCTTTTTTACTTTCTCGAATACGGACGTGCGTACTATGCGTTTATACTAAATGAGTTAAATATTATTTGGTTTATTATTGTCGATTTGATCCTTCGGTCTTTACATAAAGATGGCTGATTTAACACTTTTTTTTTTTATTTTTTTTATTTTTATTTTTAGATTCACTCAAAGTCCGTTCGGGGTTTTTGTTTGAAACCTTCTTAAGGCAGTCATTCGGAACCCACCTAGGGTTTTTCGATTGGGTCCACCTATTCCGAAGGGCACCTGGCCGTATGACCCTCTTGGGGTTTTATAATTTGGGGACTTGGCCGAAGGGCATTAGGTTGTATGAAACCTTCTTAAGGCTTTGTAATTTGGGCAACTTGTGCCGAAGGGCACCTGGCCGTATGACCCTCTTGGGGTTTTGTAATTTGGGAATTTGTGCCGAATGGCACTTGGTTGTATGACCCTCTTGGGGCTTTGCAATTTGGGCAACTTATGCCGAAGGGCACTTGGCCGCCTGACCCTCTTGGGGTTTTATTATTTGGGCAATTTATGCCGAAGGGCTCTTGGCCGCACGACCCTCTTGGGGTTTTATAATTTGGGCAACTTGTGCCGAAGGATTCATGTGTGTGTAGGTTTTCAACAGTATTAGTATGTTTTGACAAAAAAGAGAAACTTTCATTAATAAAGATGGCACTTGGCCTTACAACACTTCTTTCGTAGGTTACATAAAACACTTCTTGAGGTTGATTGCATGCCAAGTTCGGGGCACCTCTACATCGTCCATGGTTTAGAGTTTGTAAGTGCCATGCTGATAAGCTTCGACGACTCGGTACGGACCTTCCCAGTTCGGGCCTAGCTTTCCTTGGTCTTCCACTCGACTGGCTTCATTCTTTCGATACACGAAATCTCCGACCTTGAATGCTTCGGGTCGAACCCTTCGGTTGTAGTATTGTTCCACCTTCTTTTTGTACTTGACCTCCCTTATTGCTGCCATTTCCCTTCGTTCTTCCAGCAAGTTTAAATTTAGGTTGAGTTCATCGTCGTTTTCCCTTGCGTTAGTCATCATGGTTCGGAAAGTGGGCATGCCTATTTCGGCGGGTATGACTGCTTCGCTTCCGTAGGTCAAGCTGAAGGGTGTTTCTCCGTTGCTGGTTTTCAAGGAGGTCCGGAACGCCCATAGTACATTCGGCAGTTCATCAACCCATCCGGCTCTTTCTCGCCCCAGCCGTGACTTGAACCCTTTCATCAAACTTTTGTTAGCCCTTTCTACTAGCCCATTGGCTTGTGGGTGTGCTACGGCTGTGTTAATCTGGGTGATGTTTAGTCTTTCACACCAACTTTTGAATGGGTCACCGATGAAATTACTTCCGTTGTCCGTGACGATGATTTTTGGTAATCCGAACCGGTAGACTATGTTATCCCATACGAACTTCTTCACCTCCTTGCCGGTGGTCCTGGCTAACGGTTTCGCCTCCATCCATTTCGTGAAGTAGTCTATTGCAACTATCACATACTTGACTTTTCCTGGAGCTTCGGGTAGAGGTCCTAACACATCCGTCGCCCATTGGTAGAAAGGCCATGGTGCCATGACGGAGGTGAGGACTGTTTTCGGCAACTTGGGGACCGGAGCGTGTATTTGGCATGAGTCACATTTCTGTATGACTTCTCTGGTGTCTCGGTGCATAGTTGGCCAATAGTATCCATGCCTCATGAGTTTAGCTACCACAGACCGTGGTCCGGAGTGCATTCCACAGGCTCCTTCGTGCACCTCTCGGATGACATAGTTAGCTTGGAGTGGTCCGACGCATCTTAACATCGGACCCAACTATGATTTTTTAAATAGCACTCCGTCAATCACTGTACAATGGCTGATCTTCATTCGGAGGGCGCGAGCCTCGTTTTGATCTTCCGGCCAGATTCCTTCTTCCAAGCAGCGGATGATAGGTGACATCCAATTTTCCTCCTCTTCTTCTACTATCACGTTTATTGCTTCTTCCTCGGTAGATGGTTTTTCTCATACCTCTACTAGGATTTCTTTTGTCAGATGATCAAATGCTACGGATGCTAACTTGCTTAGTATGTCGGCTTTTTGGTTTTGGGCCCTCGGAATGTTTTTGATCTTGAACCGTTCGAAGCAAGTAATGTTTCTTTTGCCTTGGCGAGGTATTTAGTCATACCTTCTGTGTAGGCCGTGAAATCTCCGTTGATCTGGCTTGCTACTAGGTTTGAGTCTACCCGTACATCCAATGCTTTTATGTGCATGTCTTTCGCAATCCTTAGCCCCGCTAATAATGCTTCGTACTCCGCTCCATTGTTGGTAGCGTCAAAGTTCAGTCGGAGGGCATAAGTGTTTTCTTCCTTGTTTGGGCTGATAAGTACTAAACCCGCTCCGAAACCCTTTTTACTGGATGCTCCGTCGGTATACAGTATCCATTCTTCAGTTTGAGAGATATCATATATCTCCATGCCCCCTCTTTCGAACCCCGATCGGATGGCCCGATGGGTATTTCATTGATAAAATCTGCTAAGACTTGTCCTTTGATTGCATTCCGAGGTAGATAAGTGATGTTGTACGCGCCGAGCTCCACGGTATATTTGGCTAATCGCCCAGAGGCTTCTGCTTTGTTAAGTATCTGCTTGATGGGCTGGTCCGTTATAACATTGATGGGATGGGCTTCGAAGTATCTTCGTAACCTTCTGGACAAGTGTAAGAGTGCTAAGGCCAACTTTTCTACCGGGGCGTATTTCTTTTCTGCTTCGTGAAGTGTTCGGCTCACATAGTGCACTGGTTTCTATCGTCCGTCCCTTTCTGCCAGCATTACTCCACTTGTAGCTTCTCTTGTTACCGCTAGATATAGATATAGGTCTTCCTTTCGTCTTGGTGTTGTCAAGCAGGGAAGCTCTAGGATCATTTTCTTCATTTCGAGAAAGGCTCTTTCGGCTTCTTCTGTCCATCGGTATTCATCCTTGTTATCCTTAGTGATATTTTTGAGTGTTTCAAAGAACGGCAGTGACCTTTCGGCTGACTTGGATAAAAAGCGGTTCAGGGCAGCTAGTTTGCCACTCAAGCTTTGCATTTCTTTAAGAGATTTTGGTGATTGCATATCGGCAATGGCTCTAGTTTTCTTAGTGTTTGCTCTGATTCCTTCTGAGGTTACCATGTACCCTAGAAATTTCCCTTCATTTACTCCGAACGAACACTTCTTGGGATTCAGCTTCATGTTGATTCTTCTGAGATTATCGAAAGTTTCTGCTATGTCGCCTAGCAGCTCCTTTTCCGTGCGGCTCTTAATGACCATGTCATCCATGTAGGCTTCCAAATTTCGCCCGATCTGTGACCGGAAGGCAGTATCGACTAACTTCTGATATGTTGCTCCGGCATTTTTTAATCCGAACGGCATCTTGACGTAGCAGTAAGTTCCATGGTCCGTGTAGAAGGCGGTTTTCTCTTCATCTTCTTTGGCCATTTGGACTTGGTGATAGCCCTTGTATGCGTCTAGAAAGCATTTTTATTTAAACCCCATCACTGATTCTATCTTCCAGTCGATCTCCGGCAATGGGTAGTAATCTTTTCGGCAGGATGAATTGAGATTCTTAAAGTCTATACACATCCTCCAACTGTCATCTGGCTTCTTTACTAGCACTGGGTTTGAGAGCCATGTAGGGTACCTAACGGCTCTGATAATTCCGGCCCTCAACCATTCTTCTACATCCTTGTTGATAGCTTGGTTTTTTTCTTCCGAGAAGAATCTCTTCTTTTGTGCAACCGGCCTGTCATTGATATTCACATTCAGCTTGTGTTCGGCGATCCACCGGGGTACTCCCGTCATATCCGATGGTTTCCACGCAAACACATCTTTGTTGTTCTTAAGTAAGTTGATCAACAGTTTTCGTCCCTCCACGGAGAAATTCGTTCCGATGGTTACTAACTGATCGGGGTAGGCTGGGTGAACCACAATTTCCTCTGTTTTTTCATCTTCACTTATTATTACTGCGGCTGGAGGAACTTCGGCTTCCGTTTCCTTTCTTAGTAGGAATTTTTCCTCCAACTTCCTACATTCTGAGATGATGATTGACCGAGTGACAAGTGTTGCTACTCCTCCGGGTGTTGGAAATTTCATCATGGCATGTATTGTCGAAGGTATGGCCCTTAGTTCTTTGATGCCTGATCGTCCAAGGATAACGTTATAAGGAGAGGGGGATCTGACCACTGCGAATTTCATGGTGGTCCGGCGATATAGCCCTTCACTTCCGAAGCGCACCTCTAGCTCGATCTTTCCCAAAGGTTTGATAGCTTCTCTAACGAACCCTACAAGCGGCGTGTTGGTTTTTGTCAACCGAGCACGGATGGTAGAATCGAGGTTGAGAAAGCAATGCTCATACATTACTTCGACGGAGGCACCTTGGTCCACATAAACCCTTCGGACTGTATAACCTTCTATCCCTGCTTCTATTATCAAGGGCTCATCGGAAGCATCCCCCGGAAGTACCGGGGGAAAACTGATCGGAGCATTCATCCATTTCTCTTCTTGTTCTATTGTCTTGCGTTTCCGCTCACTTCCCTAATAATGAACCATATTGATGATGCGTCCTTGATTGGTCTGATTGTTGCCTCGCGGAGGGGCCTTGTCTCTTTGCCGGATATCCCTGATTAGGTGGTCCAGCTTACCTGTCTCCATAGCCTTCTTTAATTGTTCCTTTAGATTATGGCAGTCATTGGTCAGGTGTCCTCTTTCTCCATGGTAGTCGCAGTATTTATCCAAATTTTCCCTCGAGGGTTTTCCCCTTAGAGGTGGTGGTGCCGGAAGCCTGAGTTGATGTTCAGTTGCCAGAATTTCTTTAGGTGCCTTGGTAAGAATGTTCAGATCGATCGGCCGCGTGTCTCTCCGATATATTTCGTTACGTGGATAGTCCGTTCGATAATTCGCTCGGTTGGTGTTATCATTTCTTGTTGGAGCGTAGGGTGCATAATGATCATACTACACAGATCTTAGCAATCTGCCAAGAACACTTATGAGGGAATATACGTATGTAATTTCCAGTGATTGAGTGGAAATTCCTGCTAGGGTCAACATCAAACAGCCCTGAGAGCAGGTCACTTCGGTAATCATTTGTGGATCACGCTTAGTGATCGCGGCGGTTTCAACACGGTCTACAGTCGTGGAGTGATCTCCAGCGACTCACCTAATCGTTGGTGTACTACGGTATGTCAGTGAAAGCCCTTTCGAGGGTATCCGATTAGGAACGGCCTTGGCAAGGTTTAGAGAAAGTTTTCACACTGTGATGTTAACGATCTCTAAGTCCGAACCTGTAAGTGCCGGACGTATTATTGCTAACTATCTTATGCAGGAATTCTTGGCGAATGTTGCTGATTGCTGAAAAGATGCGGATCCATCACCTCATGTTCACTCCTCAACAACGCAACTTATGATATCATGATCAATTGATGGGCCTCAACAAAGCTTCCACAACTCTGATGGTGAAGATCATGTTTCTGAAAAGGTGTGAGCATGCCAAAGCTAAGACATCAACATCACATGGAGACGTAAACACACAAAGATGACTTGAAGCTACTCTTTTGGATGATAAACACAGAGTCATGTCAACGATCATCCAACGCCTTGAACAAGTCATCTCAAATCTATTGCTGAATGCACAAAGCTTGCAACAATGAAGAATGAAGAATCAGAGACTACGAGCTACAAAGACATCTTCAAAGATCAGAATGCTGGAATTCATGTCTTAATTTCCGGGGTGACCTCCCTTAGGGGGAGATTGTTAGGAATACGTTTATTCACATTAAAGACTCGGTCACCCCGAGTATATTCAAGCATCAAGTAGCTCGTAGTATTTATCATAGTAGTTAGTAGATTAATAGTTTATTAGTATGTAAATAGTATTCGTGGAGTGAGTCGGGTCTTCACCCACTGTGCTCGCTCTACAGCCTGTTTCATGAGGCACTTAGGAACTTTGTATAAATACCCTCTACCACCCAAGGTAGAGGGTTGAACCTTCCATTTTTCAATCTAATATTTTCTTCTTCTCTTTCTCTCTCTAAAGGTTCCACTTTCTCTCTCTAACTACATAAACAAAATGCCACTTAATATCTTGTGTAAACATGTTTGTGACTTAATGATTATGCTACAGTCAGCACGGATGTTCGTCGCTATGCGTTTATAAATCTTCATCATCTCTCCTTCGAGTACCCTAAAGGTAATCGATTTGTTTTTTTCATCTACAAATTCGACAACTACCTTTGTATTTTGTGGATGTCCATCTATACACGATGAAGAAACCAGAACATTAAGAATTTGTGAGCTAATCTACGTGGATCAACTTAAGAAAAAGTTAGCATAATTTATACTTTGAACAATGAACAAGGCATTAAATATAGATGGTGATTTTAGTGTGATCACAATATTTTACCTAATTGTGATTTACTTGAGATCAAAAGTTTAATCAGGGTTAGCTTACAATTGAGTTAGGAGTAACAGAGTGCAGACTCATTCTAGCTAGCTTGATGCCGCCAGAAACAAGTGCGGGGTCAAAGGGGTCGCGCCCCCTTGCAAGGTCAAGGGGCAGCGCCCCTTGCGGGTCAAGGGGCAAAGCCTTTTCCCTCCAAACGGTTTTTCCCGCCAAGAGACACACCTTTTCATCAGCATGTGTGACCCTTTCCGACAACCGCTTTTAACAAAATGTAACTAACTTTCCGTTAGGTTATATATACAATAAATGATCTCTTCCAGAATATAACGAACATAACAACTTTATGCGTATTACTTAGTTCTCTCGTGCCTTAGAAAATAAGTGTGATTCTCTGAATTATCCAATTGAAAATTTCATGATACCCAAGGCGTATATATTCGAAATACTTCAGTCTAAAAATGATCTTTACACGATTCAGGGAATATATCAGGATTGTTTGATTATTACCAACCACACTCACACCCAAAATTTCTAACAATAAATAAGTAATATTAACACCTCGACAAATTATATTTTGATTTTATCTTCTCATACTTGCCATCTAGCAAATCGACCGAACCGACCGTATGGACGAGAAAACCGACCGAACCGAAGGACTGGTGATCCGGTCTCGGTCCAAACTTTTTCCTTATTTTGGTACGGTCTGGTCTGGTTTGGTCCGGCGTACAAACCTACCATTTTGCCTTCTTTGACCGGTCCGGACCGAACACATTCGGTTTGGTCCTCGGTCTAAGTTTTTGGGCTATTTCGGTTTCGGTCTTTATCGGTCCGGTCCGGTCTTAGACCGATGCTCACCCATATTCTTAATTACCTAAAATTCAATATATGATTTTAATTTGTATTAGCACGTACGTTATGATTAGCAAAACCCTTTTATATGTTAGAGAAAAATTCAATGTAGATCCAATATTCTCTAAAGATCAAATGAACCAATCCTTTCCCTTCATTTTTTGATCAAATAAAATAAAATAAAATAAATAAATAAACTTTCACCATTTTTTAAAAAAATTAAATATCTCGTAATCGTTAATTATTACGCGAAAAGAATCATACTATCACGACGAAAATTAAATTATCTATCTATAGAGGGGCACTTCTATATATAATTTCGAGGAACTTTTTTTTCGACATTTTTTGTAAG
Organism: Artemisia annua; assembly: GCA_014162995.1. Lineage (NCBI taxonomy): Eukaryota > Viridiplantae > Streptophyta > Magnoliopsida > Asterales > Asteraceae > Artemisia > Artemisia annua. Next base: position 25,065 of record LBNU01022969.1, read on the forward strand.
TATTGAAATTTACGTCTGGAGAAATCACATGTGATTTGCTATTTTCAAACCACATGTGATTTTTGTAAAATTACACGTGATTCCTAACATACAAATCACATGCAATTTTTCAAGACGCAAATTTTAACTCTAAAACAAAACTCGAAAATAAAAGCTTCGTCGAAAGTATATCGAAATAGCCGTCTACTGAAAGATAAAAAAATTCTCGTCGCGATGGTGTATTTTTCGTCGCTTAACGATTTACCTTTTTTTTCTTTTTTTTCTAAATGGTGATAATGGATTTTTATTAATTTTGATAAGAAATGGATTTATAAGATTGGTTCATTGGATTTATGAAGAATATGAGATTTATATTGGTTTCAACTCTTATTTGTTATGTAGTATTTTGATAAAATCTGACTCTAGCTTGGCGATATCGTGAAGGTGCGCCATAAAATTCGTGCAAATTAGACATACTTTCGATATAGTTTTCCTAAATAAAAGTTATAACAACGTTACTTTCGAAATGAAACATTATTTTGTATGATTAGAACAAAATTAATCTAATAATAATTACCAATGAGCCAGTTACACTTGAGGATGGATCCAACAGCACCCTCGCCTTCAAGCAATTCACAACCTTGAATGTCAGCTGGGGCTACGTTGCATAAGTCGTATGGATTGTACCTAAGGAGTCTATGAAAGGCATCTCCGTTGCATTTTGTATCTATTTGCGCAACCCTTTTTCCAGCTAAAGCCATTTTTCTCAGACTTCTTTTAGCTCCTAAACGGTATGGTAAAATATGGGATGAATAAAAACCGTGTCTCTCTCTCGCCTTTAAAAGGGGTTGGTGGACCTTCATATTCGAGTTCACTATCCTGCCAAGATGCACCTTAGTTCTAATGCACCGCATAATAGTTTTCATCCATTATCGCTTGGTCCACTCCTGTTATGCGATTGGAATATATTCCAACTTTTCGAATGCACAGAAACAGAAATGGGATATGACGATGGGAATATGAGTGTTTATGGATAAAAACAACTCACGATTCAATATCCGTGGATTAAAAAGATTAAATAAATAGTTATAGAACTCATGGCACTCTTAAAATTAAAAGTTCATTGTTTTGATTCGAAGAATCATTTATAAAGGGCCATGGTCCATATATTTTTGTTCGCTATCCAGCAATAAAACCTGATCAAGTGCTGATGCTTCACAATATCGATCCCATTGGTCCATGGTCCTTGCTTGGTTCAACACCGGGGCTTTGCACTTCAAAGATACCCAAAAATGCCCCACAAAAATACACATACGCAAAATATTTGGAAATATTACAAACTATCAAATATAATTCCTAGTTTGTTATAAAAATCATTATCAAATTTATCAAAGCACAAATTAAATTAGAGGATTGGAATTACATTAACACGAGGCTAATTTTTCTATACAACCAAACTTTGGGGCAAAAACGCAACAAAATACTTAGTTTACATGTATATCTTTTAATTTATGCTAGTATATATGTTTGGCCCACTTTCAGGCCCAAAGTTTAACTATTATTGTCTAGATGTTGGTCTTTGCTCATTTTCATATTTTTGATATTATACTGTATTTGAAGTTGCAAGAACAGAATTATTAATAACTTGCATGTTCCAAGTCTACAAGTTGGTCTTGGTTAAAATCTGTTACACATCCTAGTTTTGTAAAATTAACATCATACAATAGCTGTAGAATCTAGCACACGTTCGATTTGAGCCAATAACGACGTACATGATTGGTATTTTGCAAATTCCAGTGTCTACTTTTGTGGAATAAAAACCAAGCAACCCATGTTTTCGATGCTATTAAGTGTTAAACTACACCTATATCCGAAAAGTTGGCTCGATAGTGAAGGTGAGTCTATCTGAAGGTAATGAGGCCCCTTAGAAATAGAGAAAATTAAGGTATGGCTCAAGTTTAACAGGTTATTGCACGCTAGCTAGAGACGAATTTTGAAACGTTTACCAATCAAGACTAATGACCTGTGCTTCAAAGGAAGGCGCGGAGAGCCTACACAGACAATTAGTAGCAGACTAACATGGTGGTTCTTATCACCAATTGGACTATTTGGCGCTTCAGAAATACACGGATTTTTGACTTGAAACCTCCAAGAAAAAACACCCTCGAAGCAGAAATAAAAACACTTTCTTTCTCGTGGATTACTTATAGAAACAAGAAATTTAACTTAGATTGGAATGTATGGATCTATGATCCTATTTTGGCATGTAACAACATCTTGTAAATTTTCCCATCTCGAGCTTCTTGCTTGAGTTTTTTTAATAAAATCTTGCCGTTCAAAAAAAGTAGCAGACTAACATGTCATCACTGCCTTTTGAACCTTTCAGAGAATGGTTCGCGACTGAGATTTGGCTTGTGTGTCTATTTTTCTTTTTTGCTTTTTTATTTTTATTTTTTATTATTATTTTTATTTTATTTTTTTTCTTTCTCGTAAGACGAGTTAATAGGTGGGATTAGATGAAGTGCTAGGTTGGAAAAGGGAAATTAAGGGACGAGATTAAGTTTTAGGTGATTTAAGTGAAGATATGACATCCATAAGTTGACTGGGATGGTTGTATTATTTTTGAAATAAGTATATAATAAGCTATACACGTCAGATGGTGGATGAGGTGGTACTCCTTATTCGTCCACACGGGTCCGGGCACACCTGCTCAATCATGCGCATGGAGCATAGGTCTAGATTTTCAAACGTTTGTAGATTTATTAGGTAAAGGTAAACATTTAAAGAATGGCCTTTGTTGCGCGTAAAGTACCTTTCACTTTAAAACATGGTAATATGGTCTTTCATACTTGTACATTCATATTCTTTTTTCATTATTTACAAAATGAAGCAAGTACATGCTAGCTCTAACCAACTGGGCTAGCTCAGTTGGCCACCAAGATTCCTTAGGGGCTTGGGGAGGGGAGGTTTGGCTAGGGGAGATCTCAAGTTCGAGTCCCACACGAGACTTTTACCCCTTCAGGCGGAATAGGAGGAAGTACAGGCGGAGTTCAGGGTCAGCATACTTCCCAATTGGATGTCACTGACAAGCCGTTCAAAAAAAAATAAATAAAAAAAAATAAAAAAAAATATGCTAGCTCTATTTAAAGGCCAAAGGATTAGAAATCTTATATCATCAAGATAAAATCGTTGTAGAAGACATGGGTCTAAGTGGGAAAAAGGATGTCCAAGTGGATATTAGATGCAACCGAGATGTTGCGTATTGACTCTTCAAGCACAGGCTTAACGACTTGTTGTACATAGCCCCGCAGTACTATCTCGGTTGTGAGTTGCAAGAAGGTGAATGGGGTACTGTCGGAGCCATCTTCATCCATAACTATCTCCTTGGTAAATACTCAATTATTTAGTAGGAAACGACGTTTATTGGGTTTTCTTGTAATATATTTGCAGTTTCAGTGTTTCACATGCTCAAATTATATATTGATGTTTAAGTGTTAGCTAGTTACTTTTATCCTTCTTGAATGACTTCTTGGAATATTCTGTGGTTTTCTTGATAATTTGTAGATAGAAAAAAATAATTTTGTAAAAAATGTCTCGAAGCATTGGATGAGGCAAACAGATCGATCACCTACAAGGTATGTGATGGATATCTACTGAAGGCTTACAAAAGCTTCAAAGAGCACCTGCGTTTTGATGGAAAAGGTGATAACGACTGCACTTTCACGTTGACCCTCGAGTATGAGAAGATGAACGAAGATGTCCCTGACCCAGATTCTGTTTTTGAAGCTGTTCAAAGCATTATAAAATATGCTGAGACTCACATTGTTGAGAGTGCTCAAGATAAGTAAGGAGCTTAAGATTCGTCAGCTCCAGTGATCATAATAGTGTTGAGTTGATGATATATGAAAGTCTATACGAAGTTTGACATTAAGCCCGTAAAACTAGTTTGCGATGTTATATTTGTTATGTCTGTGTGAACGTTATCAACACAAATGGGTTCATGGGATATAGTATTCCTAATAGTTCGAACAAAGTTTGAACCAAAAGTATTAACCTGCAATTATAAAACTTCACACAAACAATAAAAAGATCGATCCATGCTTCGCTTTGGTTTTTAACTAGGAGTAGCTAGTAAACATTTGCATTCAGGGAAAAAAGGTTGAGCCAAAAGTATTGACCAGCCTAGAAATTACATTCAGAATTAAAACTTGAAAATACAAAGTAAAATTATGATAATTAGTAGTACGTGAAAAGTTTTTCAATATAGGCCGTTATTGGATCCTCAAGTTGGATGCGGCATTCATCTCGATCATGAGCTTCAAAGGACAGTCACTGCATCATTCCTTTGGGAGCGAACAGTCTCCACTCCATATTTTGCCTCTCCCTCATCTAATTGACATCAAGTTCATAAAATTAATACAAGTCAATTGACCACAAATTTCAAGGATCATGAAACAAGTTTGTTTGGGGATGAGGGCAGAGTTGAGCCACCTAGCTGCATGTCATGGTTAGGCACTTCCATAATACAGGGTGAACACTTAGGTGATCTTGATGTGATGGAGGATCTAGCCGAGCATGATCACATTGATCAAAAAGACTTAGGTTTTATGATCGATGACGATGAATCTCAAGAAACAGATGATGAATCTTTTGGGCAATTTGAATATAGCAGTCATGATCCTTATGATTCGGATATAGAAGTTGAGATGCCTAGAGAAGCACTTGAGATACTTGGGAAAATGTTAGGGTTAGGTTCTACTAAAGCACATGATGAGAATATAGGTGATCTTGACACGAGGAGTGACGAGGTAAATAACCTAAGCCCACCAAGTACCCCACAAGTCCTACCATCATTGGAGGAACACACACCACCTGTGACCTACCCGGAAGAAGTAGAAGTGACTATAGGAACCCCAATAGAGGTTGAACCCTTGGACCAAACACAACTAGAAGAAATAGGTTTCAATACTGGTAGTAATGACCTTTCTTTTAGTTCTATGGAAGTTCTTATTTTGATGAATCGGAGCCTCAACCAAAACCGTTACCTAATCTTCCATCCTTGGATGAGAATTTAGGAATTGAAATAGGTCCCGATCCACCCATCAAACCATATAGTCCGGGTAGTTTTACGTTGAAGGTAGTAGACTTTCAGCTTTGTAGAGAGGAAGTTAACATAGGAGTGAGCCAAGACCTTACATGCTTACATAACCCACTCATGATAGATCACAAGAAACATTATGGGTTTAAGCCAGGTTTATTAGGTCAAGATGGATTCCCAACTAGGAGCCTTTCGAAGTTGATTGAAGATGATCCCTTTTTAGGAGAAAATTTCAATTCACCCATTGACCCAATTGAACTAGGTAAGGTCATGATGAAAGGAGTGCAACCCTTTGAGCATACAAATCATCCCCCACCCCTTTCTCACGTGGCATATTTCCACCCTAAGGGTGTGTATCGCTACTTTCACCCGCACTTAATCCTAAGTGTAGGGAAAACCTCCCCTATTTCCGTTAAATAAGGGTAGAGTCAGGCTCGTGACTCGAACAAAAACAAGCGCTTCTTGGGAGGCAACCCAAGCATTATTTGTTTTGTGTGTTTGTTTATTTGATTTTATTTGTTTCCGTATGTATGTTTTATTTTTATTGTTATTGATTCATGTTTCAAATTAAAATTGTAAAAATGCTTTATTTTGTTTTTAACTTCGTCTTAACTACATATAAAGGTATTTTGCAAAAGATAAGTGTAAGGGAAATCTAAATCGGTTTATAAGAACAAATGAACATGAATCATAACAATATTAAATTGACATACATATTAGTAATTGTTTGAGTCAAATGCTTGTATCGAGTCATAATGATATTTTGCAGGATTTCTAGGAAGTAAGAATTGAGTTTTTCCAGAAATTTTCCGGAAACTTAACATGAGAAATCTGTCAGATCACTTCTGACGGCGTCAAGCTCCAGGCTGACGCCGTCAAGTTCAGTTTTCTGGAATTTTTTTTTGAAAGTTTTATTTTTCTTCCGGAAACATAAAATGCCTTATAAAATCTCTAACTTATAAACTCCAGGAATCTGCAAAATATTCATTCCACAAGCATTATATCCTTATACAGATTTATCCCGCCGATGTTATGCAGGTTTTCGTGTTTGTTTTCTTAACAGGTTATTTTGGACAAGAGGATGATCTATATTTCGGAAGGAAAGCTTTGAGTGTTCATTTTCTTGGAAGAATATCTAACCATGTTACCCCTTTATCTACCGAGCGAATCAGGGGAGTATTTGATTTCATTCTTTTACCTTATTTACTTTTACATCTTATTATTTGAACATTGGGGACAATGTTCATCTTAAGTGTAAGGGGGGGTAAATTACGATACCTTAGAGAATGCAATTACGCTTGATTTTTGTTTGTTTAATGGTAGATGTGTAATAAAACTGAGAGAAATACCTGTTAGGGCAATTTTAGTGCCAAATTTAAAATTTTTTACAACATTTAGGAGTGAAACTTTGGTCTTAATGAGCGTCTCATGGATAGGAGTTATATGACTAGCAAAAAACCGTACCACTAAAAAATTTTCCACCCCAAATATGTGAGGTTCGCCCCTAGAATTGGTAGGAAAAGCATTTATGCTATGATGTGTGTACCGGTAGCACTTAGATTCTAGAACTTGCGATAGGACCATCCCGAATCCACAAGTGAGACTACATTCGTGTAGTTAGATTTACTACATGATAAGAGGCATTAGGATTAACCCATTGTTTTACACCTGTGTTTTTGTTATAATTACATTGACTTCATTGGTCAAGTAATTCTCCCACACCCTTAGCGTTGTACTCATTTTTAGTACACGATACACCTAGTACACCTCTCCGAGCCTATCTTTTCGTTTCTAACTTTAAGCATTATACTTAAATGAAGAATTTGTTACACCCCACTTAAATGTACACCCAAATCGCCTTAGCCTACCTTGTATGCACTCACCTTTAGTGCATTATTGTGACAACATTTGTTTAAACCCTTAGTTAATTATCTAATTGATTACATGGTTGCTAAGTCGAGTCATATCCTAGTACATATTGTTTTGGGACGATTGGGACTCATGGGTAAAGTACTAGTGTAATGGAGTAATGGGGAAGAACAACATTATTACCCCCATATGTGCTAAATATTTTAAAATTACTCCAAGTGTTTCGATTATCTTAATTCGAGTCATTAGTATAGTTATTTGTAAAGTATGTAAAAGTTCAAGTGTAAGGGGAGAACCGAGGCCCCTATGATGTATTATTTTGGATGGTAGGTGTTAGGTCACCATATTGTAAACACAAGTATAGATTTGATAGAAATGAGATGAGAAATAGAGTTTGGTTGATTAGATCAAATATGAAGAATAAAAGTGCAAGAGTTTCACTATATTATAGAAATAACCAACAAGAGAGAATGAATACATGAGGTCCTATTTATAGGAGAGGAGCTAGGGCAACACTCCCTCTCTCCTTCCTTTACTAGACGAATGGGCTTGGAGCCCATTGGACACGTTTGGACTCTTATCATGTTTACATGACTCTCTTAAATAACATAAATAACTTACCAACCTATTACAATGACGGAAATAACCGAGACTTGATAAAATGTAGATAAACTTAGGTTCTAACAATCTCCCCCTAAGGATCGGTTGTTGAAGAAGTGATGTTAGTCACGGTCATTTGAGGTTGCTTGACGTCTTCTGTCTTTGCACTTTAGTTGTAGCATTCATAGCTTTGGACGTCTTCATAAATGATTATGTAGTAATCTGCCATTCGTCACATTCTTTGACTCCAGTGGATCTGCATCATTCCGACATGCTCATACATCTTTGATGGTTGAAACTTTCATAAGTAAGGAGCTCTCTTTTCATATGTGAAGATTCTTTGTGTTGACGTAGAATCCTTCTTTAGGAGGAAAAAAAGGTTGAGCCAAAAGTATTGACCAGCCTAGAAATTGCATTCAGAATTAAAACTTGAAAATACAAAGTAAAATTATGATAATTAGTAGTACGTGAAAAGTTTTTCAATATAGGTCGTTATTGGATCCTCAAGTTGGATGCGGCATTCATCTCGATCATGAGCTTCAAAGGACAGTCACTGCATCATTCCTTTGGGAGCGACCGGCACAGTCTCCACTCCATATTTTGCCTCTCCCTCATCTAATTGACATCAAGTTCATAAAATTGAAAGATCCATCAAAATCTCACGAAAATATAAACACAAAATTAACTAAGTCTATATAAAAAAGTGCTGGATAACCAAATTTAACTTACCTTTTGCACCATGTAGTTGGAGTTCACGGTATTCTTGACATAGAGCAGATCTCTCGCAACATAAATGAGCCAAACAGTCTTGGAATGGGCTACCACCCAACATGTTTTGCTTCCTAATCTTGGAACGATAAGTTAACGAGTAGATCCATCCACATCCCATACCATATGTTAAAAGTGCATGAATACTAGCACTAACAATGCAAGCTGCAACAAAATATCTAACAAGTGTCACCTATTTTTGCATCGTTCGTTTTTGGGTTGATATTGATAATAACTTACAAGTCTTTCCATCATCAACGGCCTCAGCAATTCGTCCAACAGTAACGCAAGGGCACCAATATGTGATGCAACCTGTATACATAAGCAAATTCAAGGCTAGCTTTTGGTATGATACCAATGTTGGAAGTAAAGTAATCAAGAATCATAAGTCTTGAAAGTAGAAGGACCAATATTGTTAGATAGAAAATTTGTAACTGTTAAGTTAGTTTATTTAGTTAAATTCTGTAAAAGTAGGAAAGGGTGTGTCGCTTAGATACATGCCTTTTAGGAAGAGTTGCATCGGTTCACATGGCACCGATTGGCAACATATATATATACTCATGTACATGTATTGTATTTTAGTGTGGAATAATATTAATAAAGTGTCTTTACAGAAACATATTCCCACCCTCTGTTTTGAAACCGAGTCCCTGCACATTAGATTGTGCATACTCAAACATGTTCATCCATGATTGATCCAAGATCCGTAGGACCTCAACATGGTATCAGAGCAACAAGGTTAACATGGATCGATCATTGCAAGTCCAGGAAGTTTTATCGCCTATGAAGAACAAGGAAAACCCAGAAAACAGGGCATGAAGAAAAATTATGAAGACGACCCAGTTTTGGGCAGAAACGCAAGTTGAAAGAAGAATAAGAAGAAGATCATGTTATTTGCAAGATAGTACGTTCCAAAAGAAAGATATCTTATGCATATGGTGGGAATAAGACAAGGTAACAAAAGGGTTCATAGGCTTGATAATGGTTACCATGACGCTGCAAGAAGAGAAGCCAAAAGAAGAAGTGGGAAGAAGCAGTTGGACTGCAGAAAATAGAGACCCACAAGGCTTGCAGGATGTGGACAGGGTCTACATAGGATGGAGCAGTTAGGGATGGAACACAAGAACAAGTAATAAACAGGTTTGGTGGATCACATGAAGAAGATATGAACAAGGACGATGATCCATGGAATGATAAAAGGCAAGTGAACATGAAAGACCGGACAAGTACAGGGCGATCAGAATATAAAATAAAGAAGCAAAGAAGAAGGAACGGGACTGCAATTGGGATGAACAAGAACAGAGTGAAGATTATGATTTCTTGATTAGGGGAGTGAATGTTTGAAGTAAAATAATCAAGAATCATAAGTCTTGAAAGTAGAAGGACCAATATTGTTAGATAGAAAATTTGTAACTGTTAAGTTAGTTTATTTAGTTAAATTCTGTAAAAGTAGGAAAGGGTGTGTCGCTTAGATACATGCCTTTTATGAAGAGTTGCATCGGTTCACATGGCACCGATTGGCAACATATATTTACTCATGTACATGTATTGTATTTTAGTGTGGAATAATATTAATAAAGTGTCTTTACAGAAACATATTCCCACCCTCTGTTTTGAAACCGAGTCCCTGCACATCAGATTGTGCATACTCAAACATGTTCATCCATGATTGATCCAAGATCCGTAGGACCTCAACATGGTATCAGAGCAACAAGGTTAACATGGATCGATCATTGCAAGTCCAGGAAGTTTTATCGCCTATGAAGAACAAGGAAAACCCAGAAAATAGGGCATGAAGAAAAATTATGAAGACGACCCAGTTTTGGGCAGAAACGCAAGTTGAAAGAAGAACAAGAAGAAGATCATGTTATTTGCAAGATAGTACGTTCCAAAAGAAAGATATCTTACGCATATGGCGGGAATAAGACAAGGCAACAAAAAGGGTTCATAGGCTTGATAATGGTTACCATGACGCTGCAAGAAGAGAAGCCAAAAGAAGAAGTGGGAAGAAGCAATTGGACTGCAGAAAATAGAGACCCACAAGGCTTGCAGGATGTGGACAGGGTCTACATAGGATGGAGCAGTTAGGGATGGAACACAAGAACAAGTAATAAACAGGTTTGGTGGATCACATGAAGAAGATATGAACAAGGACGATGATCCATGGAATGATAAAAGGCAAGCGAACATGAAAGACCGGACAAGTACAGGGCGATCAGAATATAAAATAAAGAAGAAGGAACGGGACTGCAATTGGGATGAACAAGAACAGAGTGAAGATAATGATTTCTTGATTAGGGGAGTGAATGTTGGAAGTAAAATAATCAAGAATCATAAGTCTTGAAAGTAGAAGGACCAATATTGTTAGATAGAAAATTTGTAACTGTTAAGTTAGTTTATTTAGTTAAATTCTGTAAAAGTAGGAAAGGGTGTGTCGCTTAGATACATGCCTTTTAGGAAGAGTTGCATCGGTTCACATGGCACCGATTGGCAACATATATTTACTCATTTACATGTATTGTATTTTAGTGTGGAATAATATTAATAAAGTGTCTTTACAGAAACATATTTCCACCCTCTGTTTTGAAACCGAGTCCCTGCACATCAGATTGTGCATACTCAAACATGTTCATCCATGATTGATCCAAGATCCGTAGGACCTCAACAACCAATAAATTTTCTTCATGTACACATTCTTAATAAAATGAACGAAATAACTGTATGTCTAGGGTTTTCTTATGACTCATGAAGATTTTATTGGAGCTAGCAGTAACTTACAAAGGGAGGCGTCGGAGCAGCAGTTTGAGAGGCCGGAGGACCACTCAGCCGGTGTGTTGGAATCCAGATGCACTGCTGCAAGTAGTTCGTCTTCATGAGACAACGGAGCAGACAAAAGTTTCTGGTAATTATTTTGTTTGGTGGAAGACATGGTTAGCGTAAATATTAATCAATATGATTGATTTCAAAGAGTTTAGATTGTTAACTAGTATTATCTAGGAAAACCATCTCTATTTATATCAAACTTTAGTTACTTACCAGGAAGGGGATTTTTACTCTTCTATTTTTATTATTATTTTGTTTTCTAGATATATAATTCTTTACATATTTTCTATAAATTAGGAGGGTACCCGCGCGTTGCGCATGCGGTTACCCTGTAATTAAAATTTTCGACGAGTAATATTTTTTGATTATATGTTTTTCTTGACAAATAACGATAACTTTATGTAGTTACGAAGTACTTGACCATTGTTTCTTACGATAATAAATGTAATAAGAGATGTTTGATAAAAAGAAAACATGAAGAGATGAAATATGACATAAACAAAAATAAAGAGAAAAGTTAAAATAAACCCTAATTTGTAACTAAATAGCGTATTAATCAAAATATTAAGGTAGTTAAAGAGCTATTATGATTTGATTAAAATAAGTGGATGTAAAATTATAAAATATATGGTTAGTTTTCATCATTTGTACCATGTGTTTATTAGTTGTATTTTTAAGACAAAAATACACCGTTGGTCCCTGAACTTTCCACAAAACATCGCCATGCACCCTCAGTTTCTAAAAACGTCATGGTGTGTACAAAACTTGGGAAATTTAGGTCGAATGCGTCCCTTGACCAGTTTTGTCTCAGTCAACGCTCATATTTTGGTATATTCCCAAGGGAATAATAGGTAAATCACATTTATCACCACACTATGGTTAAATCTAACATGACATTTGACTTTAGGTAGCAAGTGTGTACTTCAACTCTAGTTAATCAACCAAGAGTGATATTTTAGTGACCGACTATGAACTTTACTTGGCAACCCGTTTCCTTTTTTTGTTATTTGCTTTGGTTATGCATTAGATAAATAGGTTTGACTTAGGGAAGTCAAACCAATAGAGGTTACAATTTGTGGCGNAGTGTGTACTTCAACTCTAGTTAATCAACCAAGAGTGATATTTTAGTGACCGACTATGAACTTTACTTGGCAACCCGTTTCCTTTTTTTGTTATTTGCTTTGGTTATGCATTAGATAAATAGGTTTGACTTAGGGAAGTCAAACCAATAGAGGTTACAATTTGTGGCGTTAGATAAATAGGTTTACTAAGGGTGAGCATTCCGACCGTTTGGACCGGACCGACCGACAAAACCGCCCGGACCGACCGAAAACCGGACTGACCGAAGGACCAACGGTCCGGTCTCGGCCTGGAATTTTTCATTAATTTGTCCTCGGTCCGGTCAGGTCCGGTCCGGACCGACCAAAAAACCGAAAAAACTTGCCAAAATCTTGCCTAATTGGACCGGACCGACCGAAGACCGACCGGACCGAACCGGACCGAGACCGGACCGACCACATTCGGTCCGGTCTCGGTCTATGGTTTTTCCCTAACTCGGTCTTCGGTCCGGTCCGGTCTTGGACGGTCCGGTCCGGTTTTTGGACCGTGATCACCCCTAGGTTTGACTCATGGAAGTCATTACGGGGCATAAACAACTAAATATTGTCAATAAACGGGGTGTTTAATTTTTGTGTTACGAAATTTATATCCACTGTGTTTGGTTTTCCTCATATGATGGGATGTTTGGTTTTTGCCCGTTACAAACAGTACATAAAAAGGGTGTTTGGTTTATTATATTCGCTTGTTCCCTCCCACTATCAACACTAACATCATACAAGTTTTTGATAATAAATCTACCATTGTCCATACAATAATATTTAATGATCAAAAGCCTTTGCATTTTGCCCCCAAACCACTGTCTTTGGATTTGCTGACATAAAGGGGTGTTTGTTTTTTGCCATAAGAACAGTACAAAAAATAGGATAATACAAGAAGATTAAACGCTAAAACATAGATTTATATATGCATCATAGTGGCAATTAGACTATAAGAATATTAAAATCCTAAAAAAAGAACCCAAAAGACCCCATTAACCTACCCCTGGAAATACCCTAAAGACCCCATTACACTAATTATTTTCAGCATTTTCTTAACAAAACCTTCCTGCATGTGAATACCAGCATCAGCTTCACCATACATCTTGATCAAACGTGCAAGTAGGTCGATTTCAATGGGCTGGGTTTTCTTAACGCCTCCAAACAGTCAAGCGCCACACCACTCGGTCCACAAGCTTTATTCTCCTGAATCAGCTCCCTACGCTTTGGTATCATCCTCTTGAGATGATCAATAGGGGCACGAATAAGGTTTTAAAAAACCCTGCTTCAACAGCCTGTTGACCAAACTAGAGGCTCATATGATCATGTAATCGTGGTGAGTCGGCCACTTCCATGAGTTCATTCAACATTGGGAAATCTTCTTCCATGGGGAAAAGTGTGAGGAAAAGCTTGTTGATGGGTTTATTGGGTTACTTGCTAAAGTTAATACCGTCTCAGTGAAGAGACGGTGAAGGGGTTTAATAAAAAAAATTTATTTCATACTTGGTCCCTAAGGTTGTCTACATTTTCGTGACCGTAGGTAAAATTCCCGCCCAAAATTTAGTGACGTGTTCACAATATGCTACATTGAGTTTACAAGCTTAGGGACCTACGGTGTAATTTCAGCAAAATTAATGGCACCCCATTAAATCCTTACTGACCCATATGAAAGTCAAAGACAATATATTCATTACTAAAAATACAAAAAAATAGACACAAAATGAATACATATAACAAATAAATAATGGTTAACTACAAACCGTAAAAGAATTCTACCCAAGCTGTAGGGGAAGCTCGATGGAGTGTCAACAGCCTCCTTACCAAGTCCCAGTTCAACTTGATGTTTCCATTCTCATCAGGACTCAAATTGCAGTCATGGATATAAATTTTCTTCAGTAAGGGGGAACATGCAAGTATGAACCTTATTATGGCTATTTCATTCTCTGTTTCGGGGAAAGAACGAAACACCACACATTGAAGCTGCCCCGTGGTCGTTGTGTTGATGGTTACATCAAATGAATCAATCTCCAAAGGTACAACAGTAAGCGTGTATAAGGCCTACAAAATGATAGACTATTCATATGCACAACCATTGGAATTTAATATGATGTCTTTCATACATACTGTTAGGTCACCATGTTATAGCATAAACAACCAAAGATTCAATAAACAAGAATGGAGAAGAAGAAGAATAATAATATGGAAGGAACTCTACTAATGATATGATAAATATGATAGTGTATTATGAGAACCAACAAGCCTTTAGGAAGGCTTAACCACATTGTATTATAGGAGTCCAAGGTCTCAAGTTTCATCTCCAATACTTTACAAACTAACTAAGGCCCTTGGATTCCACTGTAGTAACATTTAATCTACTTCTAATAAAATGATTTAACATTAAAATAATAGTTAATAAGCAACCTATGCGCGGGAGTTCGTAACACAAAAATTAAGAACACCCCGCTTTACTTGACCAATATTTAGTTGTTAGCCCCGTAATGACTTCCATGAGTCAAACCTAGGGTGATCACCGCGTTCTCCAAAAACCGGACGACCGTCCAAAGACCGCGACCGGACCGAAGACCGAGTTAGGAAAACATAGACCGAGACCGGACCGAATGGGTGGTCGGTCCGCGTCTCGTCTTCCGGTTTCAGGTCCCGGTCGGTCTTCGCGTCGTTCCGTCCAATTTAGCAAGATTTGGCAAGTTTTTTCGGTTTTTTGGTCGGTCCGGACCGGACCTACCGACCGAGGACAAATTAATGAAAAATTCCAGGCGAGACCGGACCGTGGTCCTCGTCAGTCCGGTTCTTCGGTCGCGTCCTGGCGGTTTTGTCGGTCGTCCAGTCAAAACGGTCGCGAATGCTCACCCTTTAGTAAAACCTATTATATCTAACGCCACAAATTGTACCTCTATTGTTTGACTTCCTAAAGTCAAACCTATTTATTCTAATGCCATAACCAAAGCACGAATAACAAAAAAAGGAAACGGGTTGCCAAGTTAAAGTTCATAGTCGGTCACTAAAATTCACTCTTTGTTGATTAACTAGAGTTGAAGCTACTACACTTGCATACCTAAAAGTCAAATTCATGTTAGATTTAACCATTAGTTGTGGTGATAAATGTGATTACCTATTATTCCTTGGGGAATATCCAAAATCTATGAGCGTTGACTGAGAACAAAACTGAGTCAAAGGACGCATTCGGACCTAAATTCCCAATGTTTGTACAACACCATGACGTTTTAGAAAGCTGAGCGGTGCCATGGCCGATTTTTTGGTGGAAAGTTCAGGGGACCAACGGTGTATTTTTGTCTTAAAATACAACTAATAAACACATCTGACAAAATGATGAAAACTTAACCATGAATTATTTTTTTTATAATTTTACATCCACTTATTTTATCAAATCATAATAGTCTTTAACTTACCTTTAATATTTGATTATCGCTATTTAGCTTAACAAATTAGGTTTATTTTAACTTTTCTTCTTATTTTTGTTTATGTCATATTTCATCTCTTCATGTTTCTTTTATCAAACATCTCTTATTACATTATTATGAAGAAACAATGGTCAAGTACTTCGGTAACACATTAAACGTTATCGTTATTTGTCAAGAAACATTATAATCAAAATACCTTACTCGTTCGAAAATTTAATATAACAGTGGTAACCGCCATGCGCATACGCGCGCGTACTCCCCTATTATAGAAAATATGTACAAGAAATTAGTATATCTTTAAAAACAAAATAATAATTAAAAAATAGAAGAGCTAAAAATCCCCTTCCTGGTAAGTAACTAAAGTTTGATATAAATAGAGGATGGTTTTCCCTAGATAATACTAGGTTTAACAAATCTAAAACTCTTTTGAAATCAATCATATTGGATTAATATTTACGCTAACCTGTCTCTCCACCAAACAAAATAATTACCAGAAAACTTTTGTGCTGCCTCCGTTTGTCTCATGGGAAACGGAACTACTTAGCCAGCAGTGCATCTGGATTCCACACACCGGCTGAGTGGTCCTCCGCCTCTCAAACTGCTGCTTCCGAAACGCCTCCCTTTGTAAGTTACTGCTAGCTTCCAATAAAATCTATTTCATGAGCTCAAAGAAAACCCTACGAACATACATTATTCGCATTCCTAATTTTATTAAGAATGTTTACATGAAGAAATCTTATTGGTGTTGAGCGTCCTACGCGATCTTGGATCAATCATGGGGACACTTTGACATGTTTTGTAGTAAATCTGCACAAATCTGATGGTGCAGTCGGACCTCCAACGAATTCCCCCTACAGGTCGCGTCCGTTGTCAAACACAATGGTGAGAGCTGTTGCTATTGACGAATCTATGCTTTCTTCTGTAAAGCACACTTACTCTGTTTGAATCTAATTGGCAATTGTTAGGACGTCTCTAAATATCCTCGGTTAGAATCTCTAGGATCTAAAAAAGTCTTTGCTATCACTTCAATCACTTGTTCATAATATGTTTGTTGAATAGTGTATGGTTGCCAACTGCATCCATGTGAACGATGTGCAGATCAACTTCTGCCTCAAAGGCATTGTGGCTAAGCGACTACCACCACTCCTTCGACCTCAACTTGATTCGGCTATCATCCTGCTCTCAGTAACTCTCAACAGCTCATATACGTCTCTATCATAATACTAAAACTTTAATATGGCAGTCTTGTCCATTCAATGTATCATTCCCGATTATCTCTTATAAGTAAGATCTTATCGTCTACTAATATTAGACGTTGTAGATTGCTCGTCTTGATTGCGACTTGTCAATACTATCTCATTTAACATTTAGCGTGAAACTAATTATTGATTCTCTTTTCTCTTGCACATATCTTTTTTATAACTTGGAACTTTTCGGGAGTCTTTGACGTAAGTATGAGCATGTGGGATTCCATATTGGTGGAGTTCCTGCAAGAAAATGTTAGTGATAAACTAATCAAGAACAACCGGACTACCATTATCTTTACTACAGCGACTAGATACAGACATTTTGTTCTATTTCCCCCCCTCGCAATGTGTACTCCTTCTGCCCCCTTTCACCATGGCCGTTCCTAATTCGGATGCCCCTTTGAAGAGCCTAAACTCAGAAATACGGAGTACCCCAGAACGACTTAGGTGGAGACTCGTACGAATCACCCTACGACTTGTAGACCGTCCGGCGCACTACAGGTTTTGAGTTAGAATGTCGTCATCCATAGGTGTGAGGACTCCTTTCTAATCCTTGCCAGTTCACGCGCTACCTTCTCTTTCTTGTTTCATACATTAATCTGAGTTGATGGCCCGATCGCGGACCTGCGGGTACCTTTTGTCGGTCTACTCTTTCATGTCATCGCTCTGTGCGCCTTTTCTATCAATTCTCACATGGACGCTACCAACACCTAACGTTCTTCAGTGGTAGCCGCTCTGAGATGATCTCTACCCCCATGCGACCACTGTACCAAAATCGCACATGGAATGCTTGCATTCCGAACAACACTAAGCGTAACCGCACAAGAGTTACCGAAGATGACCTGCTATCAGGGCCTGTTTGATGTTGACCCCTGGCAGGATTTTCAGTTCAANGGTGATATCTGAGTCGAGCTCACATAAGATTCCTTAACTTTTATTCATATTTTGATCACTTTTAACTTTTCTCCCCCTCAAAAATAGCATATCAAATGTTATTTTTGAAAACTTTTGATTAAAATATGCCTTTTTGACTCTTACGGGGAGAATTAAACAAGAACAACGTGATTGTAAGCAAAGATGTTTTCCAAGTACTCCCCCTCAAATGCTGTATTATATTTTGAAGGTTTTGAATTTTCAAGGGAATACTTGTTCTTTTGAGCAGAATTATGAGAATCTTTGAAAATTTGATTAATTCTACTCAAAAGTAAGAAGCCTTCGCTCCTTATATGAGGATTGAGGCACTGATGCGTACCTCAGGGTCCTTTCTTTACAAGATCGGATTGTGCACTGTTATGTGTACACAAGCCAATATGAATGAATGAAAATGAAAATGATGTTAAAATTTAAGAGTACCCAATGATGATTCACAATGGAGTCTGATCAGGACGGCGGTATGTTAGGATGTTCGGAATAGCTTCCCGTGCGCCAATCAGGCTCTCAAGAGTTCGAACGTGATGCCAGATTTTCAGTCATTTTCTGATGACGGCGATGAATTTCTGAGCTTCACGAGCATCCTTTTTCACCCAGCCTACGTTCAGCCCTTTGTTGTGCTTATCCAACCTATCTTGAAGACCAAGTAAGACCTTCCTGAGTGTCTCATCGCCAAACTTCATCGTCTCTTCGTATCTCATGAAGTAGATTCGTCCTTGTGATGGAAATGCGACCCCAAACGGTTTCTTGTTGAAGGTGTATGACCACATTTCATGGATTCCAGGACATTTGTCTTCAGG
>LBNU01022969.1:49171-65044 GCA_014162995.1 Artemisia annua
GATGCAACTTTAGCTTTTAACTTATCATTTATCTCATTGCATTTTATTATTTGAGCTTGGGTGGTCATAAGAGCATTCTGATCTCAGACTCTGAATCAATCATAGGTTCATGTTGTTCAAGATCTTCGTTGTTATCTTCATCAATTGGAGTGTCAAATGTAACTTCGGAGTTAATTTGATCGACATCGTCAAATATAACAATAGCGTTGATTTGATCGTCATCATCAAATGTAACTACCGGGTCCATTTGATATTCCTCCTGATTAGATAACGACGACTCATCTTGCACAACTTGTTCCTTGTTTGAATCAGATTCGAAAGATGACGCAATATCATGAACTAAGCATGTGATTGGTTCAAATACCTGAGACAGACCGTCAGTGTCATACACTGGGCCTGAATCATTGACTTGATGTTCTTGAATATTCGCCATCAGCATCACAGCAGCATTAGCTTCCAAATCCTCCATGTCATCATCAGACTGAGCTGTAGCCATAAAACTGTTGTCCCTGTCATTGCTAGCATTTCCACGTGCTTCATCCTGAAGTGCAAGAAGTAGAGCCTCTTTGTGGTACTTGCTACCCTGAGTACGTGGTGACGGACATGCAGTAGCTACGTGACCAACCCCGTTGCAGTTATAACATCGAACAACCGTTTTCCCTGCATCATTGTTACCCTGTTCCACAATTTCAACCCTTTTCTGAGCAGCAGCAACATTGTTACGATACCCAGCATTAACCCTTTGACTACCACCAAAATTACCGATATTCCTTCCTGACCCAAACCTTCCAGTATTACGATTCTGCACTTCTACACGACCATCCTGAATAACAGCTTGATTCCTTGTGTTTGATGAAGACCGAAGTCGATTGTTGGACTTAGTTGAGAACTTACGAAATGCTTTGGCAATGAGTGCAATTCCTTCGTTCAAACTGTTGAAGTCCTCGTCATCATCATCATTGGTGAAGTTGGAGTAGTACATTGAATCAGTGTTGTCATAAGACGTGTTAAGATTGCCATGCAGATTGGGATCATATGGAACGAGTTGCTGAGAGGATTGTGGTTGTTGGTAGGTGAGGTAATTCTGATCCTGAGCAAAACCCTGATGTGATTGTTGTGTAGTGAATTGTGATTGAGCCATGAGTGCTAGAGAGTTTGGTGTTGGAGAAGGTGATATACTTGCACGAAGAGCACGATCTTTGTTCACTTCACTCTCATGATGCTTCAAGTAGTCAAACAACAAACCATATGTGGCATTGTGAAGATTCTTTGCTTGTCGAACAAACGTGACATACTTTTGCCAATCAGGACCAAGACAACTCAAGAACTTCGTGTTGATAGCAATCCTTGGAAGTTTCACATTGCTTCTATCCAAGTCATTGATGATGTTGGTGAACCGATGGTAGTAAGACTCGAGTGATTCCCCAGATTCAATCATGAAGTTCTCATATTCCAGATAGAGCTTTGATTCCATGTCTTCTTGATTTAACTCAGTGCCTTCCATCAAGAGATGAATATGTTCCCACATTTCTTTTGCAGTTTTCTGAGCATCTACACTTCGAAAGATTGGATTGGGAATTCCTTGGCAGATGTAGCTCATTGCAAGTTCATTAGCTTCATGATGAAGTCGTTGTTCGTCAGTGAGTTGTGATTCAGGAACTGGGGTTACAGTTTCAGGTCTTGGTGGTGTGGCAGTTGGATCACCTGGAACCGTTCTTGTTGGCCATTGGAATGGACCATCAAAGAGAACTTTTCTCATATATTTGCCATGAGGTTTCTTCAATTCAAGAAAACGTAGGAATCGGCTTGACCACTGAACATAGTTACCTGGCGTAAGCATTGGTGGTATGTCAAGAGATCCGGCTTCATGACGAGATTGTTGACTAGTGATAGCTTCACACATTTGATCGAACCAATGGGTTTGCTTAGGTTGTGGTAAGGCGGTTTGCATGTGCGGTTGTAAGTACGGTTGATGTTGCACTTGATGCATTAAGAGTTGATTTTGAGGGTACATTGACGGTTGTTGATACACTTGTTGAAGTAATTGAGGATGCGGTTGTTGTTGTGGATATTGTGATTGTTGTTGTTGTTGTTGATTGTAGAAGTAGAATGGAGGTCGAGACATGATGATTGATTATGCTTCAATGGATCTTTAAAGGATAAGGTGTAGGTTGTTGTTGAAGATTAGTTGTGAGTGTCGAAAACAAAAGTCCAAACTTGCAAAAATTGAACACTTTGATACTCGCTAGAACACTTTGATACTCGCTAGAACACTTTGATACTCGCTGATTTAGACAATTGAAACTCGCTAAGAAAATATATTCCTTACTCGCTAAAATTGAGCTCCAAACTCGCTGAGATTAAATGATACTCGCTAGCTAGTAACAGATACTCGCTAGCTGAAACATGCAACTCACTAGGATGAGGTTTGATACTCGCTAACGAAAGATTGATACTCGCTAGGATAGAGTCCTTACTCACTAGTATAGAGTCCTTACTCGCTAAACGATAAGGATACAAGGCTTACTCGCCAAGAAAAAGTATGATACTCGCTGGAAAGATAAGGATACTCGCTGACCAATATCAAACTCGCTAAACCCTAGTTTTCAAACTCGCGTAAACCCCAAATAACGTACTGTGCAAGATTTCTTTTCAAAACTGAGTACCAAATTGACTAAAACCGATTCAAATGAGATGGAAACCTTGAAACTCAAATGAAATACCAAATACCTAAAAATAACGAATACAAAAGACTATGTAAACGAGACCAAAAATAACGTAAACTAATCTAAACAACCTCTAATATCCCTAGGCGAATGATACGACTTGTTAGGTCACCATGTTATAGCATAAACAACCAAAGATACAAGAACTAGAATGGAGAAGAAGAAGCTAGAATAATATGGAAGGAACTCTAAGATATTTGATATAATAAACTTTGTATTACTTTGAGAACCAACAAGCCTTAATGAAGGCTTACACATAGTATTTATAGGGGAGTCCAAGGGTCTCTAGATTCATCTCCATACTTTACACTACTAGCCCTTGGACTTCCACTTGTAGTAACATTACATCATAAACTTTCATAAAAAAATGATTAAACATAAAACATAATAAGTTTAACTAGCAACCTATCATAAACTAATGACCGACACTTGAATAACGTGAAACGTGTTCCTAACATGTTTTATAACATTCCTTAACATATGCTGCTTAGTTAAAGGCTTGGTGCAACTATACGCATCAAAATGCTTTTAATACGACATTACTATTTTGTGCAACAGTGAAGGAGAAACGATGGGTAGAATTCAAAGGGGAAGTTGATTCAACCTCCATTCTGGGTATAATTCTATACAACAAACATCAAGTATATGTTGGGTCGACATGGTTACATTGGAGTTTAAATATAGATAGGGGTGTTTGGATATAGATTTAACAAATAAAATTAGTTTTGCAAAAAGCATAAAAGTTAAACTTTAAAAAAGAACCAGTAATTGGTTTAAATATGTCTGTTTCATTTTTTTCTATTTTAACTTTTAAATATGCTTTTGAGTTTGGTGGTCTCTGAGTTGGATTTTTGTTTCTTCATATGTAGGATGCCAAAGGCATGTACTTATTGCTAATATTGGGAGTTATATGGGTGGTTTAGACTTGTGGCATTTGGGAAAGCTTCATGTGATAATTTTATCTCGATCTTTTTTCTCTTTTCCAAATAATTGTTCAAAGTTATCTAATTACGACCCATTATTAATTCTATTTGAAAATTTCTATATTTATACATATTAATGGTATCTTCACATGGATTTGACAGGGTTTTGATTAGCTACATTCCGGTCTACTACAGTAGCAAAAGTCATATACGTCGGGTTCCCAACCTATTCATCAGCTACAAATGCTCACACCCATTAAAGGATTTTTTTAAACAAGACATACTTCATAATGTTTCAATGTTCCATAAATGACTTCATTACATACACTATTCAGCATTAAACGCTAAACTATGAGGCTAAAAAAATTGCTTAAACATCATCTTTTTAGACAGACTATGAGGAATATGAAGATAACAATACCAATAATGGGGCTTCCTTATGCTACACAACTGCTATCATAGTGATGACTATAACAATAAGAAGCATTTTAGGCGCGACGAGGAGAAAATACAAGCTCAAGTTGAAGAAAATGTGATCACATAAGGTAATATACGTTTACGTGCTTATGACTAAAACCCATGTGAATACAAAACGTATTATTGTATTTGTTTGTTATATGGCATAGAAACTACCCCTAGAAATCAAAGGAACAAAGAACTTAGTATATGCTATAACTATATCTATTTGTTAACACCTCTTACTTAAAATGTGTTCATCTATAATGTAATTTGAGTTGCATATGTTTTAGTAAATATATGTTTGTGAATATATCAAATTAGAATTAACTTGAGGTGGGCACCAAATGATGGCATTTTACACGATGGCACCAAGTTTAATGTTCTCATGTATTTCACTATGATCTAAACCGACCCATTAGTAAAAAAGATGGTTAGTAGTGTTTGTTGGTTGCCCAATTCGAACAGGCCCTTTAGTAAAATTACCCATTTGAACCCCAACCCGTGTAGAATCATTTCTCTAAAATTTAGTTTGTATACATATTTGCTAACTTATTTTCTTTTTCCTGGCAAAACTTGATCTGTATTTTATTTTAGTTATTGATACATGATAATTGAGACCGTACGTTATCACAATTCTTGATACATGATAATGTGTAAGGTAGAAGTTATTAACCTTATATTTTCCATTTATCACATTCATTTATTTGAAGAATATTCTTTTTATTGTTATGAACCATGTTGCACCTTTGATATAAAAGATGTTAAACTATCACTGCACATTTAGCAAACTCTTATTACTTGAGGTTAATAATTTGATACACATGTTTTCTACAGGTCACATACTTAATCTATCATAGTTTTAGTACTCACGATGCATGCCATTGATCTTTATGTGAAGCCCATTCGTTTGCGTGATCGGTGTCGTTGGAAGGAGGACCCTTTGTCACCACAAACTTTAATCTCGATGCTTTACTTTTTGAGAATGATGAAAAAAGCTTATGTAACATTCTTTAGTAGACACCAATAATGATACATATATTCCTTACATTATGTATTTTTTTTTTTAAAATTTGAATGCGTATTCGTATGGTATTTTGATGTTTTATTTTATTAATATACTATTAATTGACATAAACTGATAAAGCTAGCCCGCCCATCGGGCGGGTCTTGAAGCTAGTTATATGTATATATAACTTTATTTTTGAACTTTAGGTATTTAAACAAACACGAGATTTGTTCATAACTAAATAACTAGTAATCGCGATAAAAACTGGGCTTAGACTATCAACTAAAACTTGCATTATCTTTTAGGTTGTGTGTGAAGCCGTTGCCTAACATCGTTGAGTTTACGATACTACTACATCTACTGTACTACTAAGGTGAGTTCATAGCCCACTCTTTAACTATTTTTCCCGTGGGGAGATACATGCTTAAAATACGAACACAAGTCTTTTATACCGGGTATTATAATACCGTCAGGCCAACGTTATATGTTTAAGTTACTATTGTCAAAAGTCCCTCGATCATGAACCTTAATCACTTACAGGGTGAACGTAAATAAGTGTGGATAGTACTATTAGTGATTAACAATCCTCGTTTGGTCGTTGGAGAAAACATCAGGCGCACTTTATTGTTCTTATAATAGGTTATTGACAAATACCTATCTTGGGGGCCTATTACTTACCGTCATAACTTGAGATTGTGATTGGCTGTTAATCGTTGTGTGTCTGAGCTTAAGGCAATAACAGGAACATTGATTTTAAAATTATTAATTGCATATGATTGCAATACATTCTTTAACTTGTGATTCAAACTATTAAACCTAAACCTATGAATATCACTCAACTTTATGTTGACTTTAGCATGTTTATCTCAGGTAACTAAACAAGATGGAACTTGAAGGAACGGAGTGGGCATAAACACAGCATGGACTTTAATAAACTACTTTATTTCTTTCAGAATAAAACTTGTTCTTAACTTATGAAATGTCATGTTCTTTGGATATTTGGTATTTTGAAATAAATTAAACTTTAATACGTCACTTTGTGTCGTTTTCTATGGTTATGACAAAGATCCTTGAAGTAATACCCCGAAAGTCTTCCGCTATCATTGTTAAGTCTTCCGCTGTTATTGGCAACTTTTGGGGGTGTTACAGTGCTTTAATGTTTACTTTAGTGATTCTCATGTAAAAACAGGTAATAGGTGAAACTTGGCGATTTTGGACTAATTATGGAGCAAAATGAGCAAGATGTCAAAAGTCTACTGATATCCAGAAGATGCGCCGTATCTCACTCAACAGATACGCCGCAATATCATACTTAGATGAATTCAAAGACCATTGCCTGACTTTGAAGAATGCGCCCCATGGAATTCTACCATGCGCCGCTTATGAAACTTTGGTCAACGAAGAAGATCAAGCTTGTTCTACTCCAGATACGCCGCATTATACTTCTGACATACGGCGTATCTCTATCAAGACTTCACCAGATACAATCCAATATACTAAAAGACATGCGCCGCATAAAGATTCAAGTTACGCCGCATCTGAAGGCGGTGTACCAATATCCCAGAATATATTAATCTTGGATCCCACGCGAAGTTAAGTACATGCGCCGCATCTGCTCATTACATGCGCCGCATCGTACCCTAAGACAGAAACTATAAATATCCCAAAACCTAGATGAATTTATTGTGCAACAAAACCCTAAGGAGCCAAGTTCAGTCAAAGAAGCAACACAAGACACACCCCAAACGAAGATATTAGAACTGTAAAAAGGTCATGCATGTATTTAATTCATTAAGTAGTTTTATTTTATTGTAATAGTACACTTTAATTCATCAGGATAGATGGGCAAATGTATGTGACTACGGAAAATCATGCATTCCTCTTAAAATTGCTTTCCCATCGATTAAAGTTTATATGAAGATGTCTTTGGTGACTTATATTAGTGCTTTGATAACCTCAGTGTCTAGCTGAGTTTTGCGTCGGGTCGCCATGCCCCTTCCTCGCCTATTTTATCTGACGTCTTTGGATGAATAGGATAGACATAAGTAATCATTAAGGGTGGACCCGCCGATGTGATTAGAGCCAACGAGAAAGATTTAATTATATACACTTCATATAAAACTAGCAATAAAACAAGTGAAGAGCTACCTAATTATTAGGGCAGGTCTTCTTATTGTTTCTATTATATATCTGTGTACGTGTATGCTATTCGCTGATTCGTGCTCATTAGTTTAATTTACTGTTTAATAAACCAATCTGTGCCAGTCTCTCAAGATGAACCCCCTTTGCGTTAGATTAGGCTGTAAAACTAACTTAGGATATTAAAATACTGATTAGATTAATTAGGTAAATCGTTCCACTCTTAGTGATCGACACTCTACTTACCATTATATACAAACTGATCGGGTACACTGCTCGTTAAGTGTGTGTGTTATTGATAAGTCGGCTAAATATAAATGTAAAACTTGAGTAGGCATTAACACTGCTAAACCGCAACGACATATCACGCGCATCAACGTTCTAAATTATTGTGCATGAAGGTTGTCGAAAAAAGAACCTAGAACCACTAAATTATAAACTGAATGTGGTATTATATTTTTATTTTCTTTTAACTTTTTATTTTTACTGCCCGTGTTAAACACGGGTTATGAGCTAGTAAACATTAAACTAAAGTATTCTCGATATTAAAAAAAATAAAAGGGTGTATCTTGTTTGTGCTTCATCAGTCGAAGAAACGAAATAGTAGAGATATTGTATTCTACTAGTATGCTATATATGAGCCACATAATATAAAATTGCAAAGTGTTGTCTCTTGCTTTTGTGCTATATATGAACAAATACACTTTTGTTGGTGGCTAAAGTGTTTAGTCCAAGGCATAGTATTATGTATTATTTTATTTGAGTTAGTTTTAGATTAGTATAATATATAAAATGAGGGTTGCGTGGATTTTTGTGGCTGCAGTGCCGAAAAGAAAAGCATGACAACTTTTTTCCAATTTGTCTCCTCATTAGGCTTACACACAAAGGTTAAAGAGATTGTTTTGTGAATTAAAAAGTCAAAGGTCAAATACTTGGAGGTTAAACATGGTACATATATTTTAAAATTTACTAGCTTACTATTACTATATTATAAAAACACAAAGTGTGTGCTTGTGTTGCTTTCTCAACCAAAAACAAGGAAAAATATGAGAAAATTATTGATTTGACTTGTCACAAGACAATGTATGTCATATTTATTTGTTTATTAAGCAAAAGAGTAGCTAGTACTTTAATAATTAAAGAGAAAATTACCAAAGTGGTACAAAAATCAAACCTTGATCCATTATATAGTCACTTTTAGCATCCTTTTCCCATTTTGGTCATGCTCAACTGATCAACTGCTCGACTCCATTCAATTGTTGACATGTGTCCCTTACAAGTACAAGAGTTGGATGGAAATATTTTATTGTTTTATTATGAATTACAAATATACCCTCATTATCTCTCTTAATTAATAACTCCCACTACCACACCTGTCACACCTCGCCAAGGCGGAAACGCGAGTGTGTAACTTCATGGATATCATCACAACACCTGGTGTCTAAATAGAGACATACTACATGCATATAAGATAGAGCAAAGTACAAATACAAAGTGTTGTAACAATACCCAAAAAAAAATAACCAAATCAAACCTCCAAAGGTATCTTCAACAAAGTCAAACATATTCATAATCCAAACATATACATAATTCATCATGATGCAACTAAAGTCTCTTCTAGTCGCTTCCATCTATCTTATCCTTAAAATGCTCACCTGAAAATGATGCTTAAAACGTCAACATAATGTTGGTGAGATTCATAAGTTTAAGACACACATTCACATTCAAGGCAACCATTTCACTGTGATTATAAAACATAGCTTGACGAATAAATATAGTTATCATATAAGCTAACATGCAATCACACAATAAAAGGCAACCATTGGGATGGAACGTGTCCCCCGCTCCAATATTGGCATCAATTAGGTCGCATGCGCGAGCAACAGGATAAGCATCCTCCCAATTAAATCACGTATATATATCCACACAATCTTGGCATCAATTAGGTCGCATGCGCGAGCAACAGGATAAGCATCCTCCCAATTGAATCACGTATAACCACACAGCATAATAGTGAGTAGGAGTATTACTCTCCAATTGGATACTCCCCCCCCCCAATTGGACCACACAGCATTATCACACAACATTCATCACGTAGTATTCATACGATAACATTATAAGTCCAAGCCTTTTAAATCACACATAATCACAGTAACTCAAACCATTTAAGACAAGCATCATTCCCATCCCAAGTTTAAAACAAAGTACAAAGTATGGGACTATGAACTCATCTCAACTTTGCAGCTTCCAACAAATAACAATCACAAATCTAAACAACACAAATAAGTTCACGTTACACATGGTCAAGCTAAAAGCTATAACCCATGCAATACTCATATGATGGATGTCTAAGGTTCATATGACCCACCATGGATCTCCTAGACTCCATACCAAACACCATCAACCATTAACGCTCACTAAATCCCTTGCACTTATATTTCAGAAAATGCAGAATTTTGGGGTACATTCACCCACATAAAATACTAACCATTTAAGCTTAAAAACTCACACCAAAAATTCACCATGGTCTCTCACAAGCATACAAGCTAATCCCAGAAGGCCATGGTCTAATAACACACACAAATACCCATAAGAAAATCAAACTTGTCAACTATCCAGATTCGGATTTGAACGCACACCAAAAAGTTTTGATTTTAGAAAAATACTTCTACAACTTTTTATCGCGAATCCTTTTCATGGGAGTCTAAGATAACCTAAAACTCAACTTTTCCAGAAGGGCTAACCTTAATAACACTTTTTCACCCACAAATCACTATCAAACGTTTACCCAAATTCTGTCCCGGTTTAACAGCTTTGACACCTTATCTTGTAAAAATCAAAAGACTAACTTCCCTTCCTCGAAATCAGTCGTGGTCGGACTTTTTGGAAAGCTCTTTCTCTGAACTAAAATTTAGAGTCAAAATTCGTGATGTAACTCATCTGCATCTATTAAATATCATCAAATCTTTACAGCCCTAATATTCTGTCCAAACCCTAACTTGAAAACTAGCGCGTTTAACGACCAAATCTTTACACCAATCATTATACCATTACTAATTATCAATCCCATTAAGTTTTATATCAAAAATTTATAGAAAACCATAAACCCTAGATCCGTCATAATTAGTATCACATGAATCTATTTAATAATTACACAATTAAGTGAATACAAGTATTGAAAATTATACCTTGTTCTTGATTTTAGCTCAAACAATAAAAACCCTAATTTTTTCTCCTCTTCTCCTTGTGATCGACCCAAATTACAGAAAAAAACGTTTTTGGGTGTTTGGTTTGTATTTATGTTAATTTTGGATAATCCTTGGGCTTAAGAATCATATTTGGACTCAAATTGGGTTTCCTTTTCCCCAAAAAACCCTCTTTGGTCAATTTTTATATATACATATATAACTTTATATTTTTTTATTAAATTAAATTATTACACTTAAAACCTTATACTTTTCATATTTTATGCGCTTGCATAATGAAACCTAA
Organism: Artemisia annua; assembly: GCA_014162995.1. Taxonomy (NCBI): domain Eukaryota; kingdom Viridiplantae; phylum Streptophyta; class Magnoliopsida; order Asterales; family Asteraceae; genus Artemisia; species Artemisia annua. The sequence goes on from LBNU01022969.1 coordinate 59,917, forward strand.
CGTCTTACGCGATAAACCTTCATTTTACGACAAACCGGAAAAGTCATCATTTTCAAAACAAAGTTTCCACACTTCCAATTGGTAACATGCTTGAACGTCTTAAGAAACATGAACCAAGGTGTACTAAGGTTATTTGATTGTATTTAAGGCATGAGCGAATTCTAGTGATCCCATGTCAGGAGCTTCTTAGCCGGCTCGACATAGGAGTGAAGTAGGAGCTCATAGAGTTGGGGAAGTTCGTACACACCCCCACGACCGGTATTAAGGAATACAATCCGTCATCCACGCAACTAATACACACTAATTAATCGGTAAAAGATAGTTAGGGAGTAAGAAAATCTAAGTAAACACACTTCTCTCCATATAGTTTTCACAACATTTACTTTCTTGTTATTTTATTTTATTTGCGATTGTAGTTATTTGGGTTAGTTGACTAACAACTAATTCCGCCCACTCCTTTAAACCCGAGATTTTTACTTGCTTTCTAAAAAATATAAAAATACGAAAAGAATCTTCCCTCACCCTTAGACCTATTAGAGTAGTCTTTCAATCCTAACGACACTATTCCCCTAGAGAATGATCAATCCCCCGGTACTTGCCACTACACTATACTACATCGGTCAGGTACACTGCCTGGTGGGGATTGCAAGCTTCTCAAGATCCCTTGAGAAGTAAAACCTTTTTGCGAGGGTGCAATCTCACGCATCACATTCTCTCTTCGAAAAACTTCGATGGACCAACTCCTTCCCTCACCCATTACTTACTAAGATGGAGACTGGGACCTGAACGGAGAAATAACCGACCCTATCCAAAATTACACTACGCCCCGTGACAGTAACAAAACATTTGACCCAGGTGGAATGTATTAACGAGAATAGCTAATCATGGTTAATGACCATGACAAGCTACTCTCAAAAAGTACGAGGGCTCATTTGTAAACTGCCACAAATTATTGAGGCACGCATGTCTGACGGCGTCAGACCTAAAACGTGACGCAATCACTTCGACTGCACAACAATTATAATCTCATATCTATCACTTTCACCACAAACCCCACAAACCATATCCACTCCAACCCCACCTACGAATCTTCAAGGTCCAATTCGCCTCCTTGCGTTGCTAATCTCCACGTGGTAAGTAATCTTCATTCATCCTTTTCACTTCAATTATTCTTAGGATCTACCAATTTCGAAAACCCCCAACTCGTGAAACCCTAGGATGGATTCATGCTTAGAACTCGTAATGCCCTTTAATTAGTGCTGTTTTGGCAATGATTAAGGCATTAGATAGTTGGCAATAAGCGGGGTTTATTCACTAATTGGGCAACCACGAATTTGTACCATAACCTAAAGACCAACTACCCATTTTGCTGAAAAAGGGTGTTTGGTTTATGAACTTGAAGTTTGAATATTGATTTTTCCCTCGTAAATCTCAGATTTGAAATATGTTGAACCTGACGGCGTTACCTCATAAAGAGTGACAGCGTCAGGAACGTATGATGCTCAGCCACGCTCTTTGATTCACAATCTAATCCTTTTCGTTCCTTTTTATTTTGTTCCAGGAAATTAGCAAGCATCACCGACCTAGCCGTGGGAGTTCTTTGAGATCCGAACGCGAAAAATTTGGTGACATGGTCCTTAGTTGGGGTGTCTTCGAGGACAACGCTTCCTATATCAAGTACACCCAATTGCTCCATCACCAAATTGATAGTGGGGCTGTGCTTGATTGGGATTTCTTAAGGGACGAGGGCCTCGAACAAACCTTCCTTCAAAGCTTCCAAACTGATGACTTCATGGGTCCCCAATGGGCAAGGTTGTTCAGAATCCGAGAGCCCATTTATGATGAGTTGGGACGTGAATTTCTCACTACTTTTCAATTTGAGGTAGGGGAGGCGAGAAGTAACATTGGTGCTACCACTGTTTACTTTAGGCTAGGGGGTGAACTTAGGAGTTGTTCAGTTGTTGAGTTTGGTTGGAGATTGAGGTTGTGTAGTCAGCATGAGACTTTGCAGGGAGAGTTTTTGAGGAAGATAATGAATGGGGAGACCATTAGGAATTGAGGTGTGCTATGTTTTGGCCGGATATTGGGAATGGTGTGTATACCTTGACCAATTTAGCATCCACTATTAGGGACCCTAAGGTTAGATTGACTCATAGGTGTCTCACCTACAGCTTGTTGGGGCGTCACAGCTCTAACCACCGCATCACCAGTTCTGATCTCTTTTTCCTCTACACCATCTACTCACCAGAGGTTTACTGCAACATCCCTTTTTGAGTGGCCAGCTATTTGAAGGTTGGAGTTGGATAGAATGATAGCGATAAGATCTATGGGGGGATGTTTGTTACCCGGTTAGCTCGGTCTTATGGGGTCCTTAGGCCTGAGATCATGGGATATTTGAGTAGTATTGTATGCAGGGTGGTTAAGGCTAGGTCCCTCAAGCAAATGGATGTTGTCATGGAGCTAGGTGATGGGTCTTATCATTGGCATGCTATTGGAGGAGCAGCGGGGGTTGGTGGTGATGAGGACGAGGATGATGATCAGGAGCCTCAGCATCAGCCGTTTGGGGACTATGGTGTAGGAGCCGGGGGTGATGCCTACAGGAACATGAGTCAGGGGGATTGGCAGGCTTATCAAGGGACTTGGATGGGCCAGGTGGATGCCTGTAGGACCCAGACTGATGAAAGGTTTGACTAGATGTACGATCACACAGTGTGTCAGATGCAGCACCTATCCACGCGTGATGAGTTGGACCCACAGCTTCAGATCGACCCGTTCCCTGGACGTGAGCAGGATTACCCGCCTTATGGGTACTATGGGTATCTCCCTCCTGACTATGATTACTGATGAGACAAAAAGTGTTACCGTTTTAAGGGGTCATTTAAGCCCTAATTCGAGAAAATGTGATCAAATAATGCCCTAAATCGTTCCTTTTGTCATTTTAGGTATTTTGGAGAAGAATTCTGGAAAACATGCATATTTGGACGTTTTTGGAGCATAAAAGTGAAGAAAACGACAAAGTCTCAAAAGAAGCTGAATTTCTACCTGACGGCGTCAGAGTCACAAGGTGACGCCGTCAGCCAACATTAACAAAAGAGTGAAACTACTTTACACTTGACGGGCCAGAAAGATTTTGGAACATTTACACCTGACGCAGTCAGGTGTTAAATGAGGTAGGCCGTCAGGTTATAAACTAAAGAGTGACGGCCCAGAAGGATATAGAGGGTGACAGCGTCAGAAGTAGATCTAGGCCATCCGAGAACCCTAGTTGCGGCGAGCTGACGGCGTCAGACTCTATAACCTGACGCCGTCAGAGTGTATTTTCTATATATACTTTTCTATTTTTCCTTCATTAGTGTGGAACTTTGTGTGGAACTTTTGGTACAACTTAGGGCAAAACCCTAAAGACGATTTTGCTGTAATTTTAAGGGTTTTTCCACCCTTGGAGCCCTCATGTTCAATTGAAGATAAGTCCTTACTTAAATTAATCAATATGTCTATGTGTTGGTTAATTATATCTTTTACTTGTCTTTCAATTAACATGCTAGGCTAAATTCTTCTTGTGTTTGCTTATATCTAATGAAACCTAACTATTAATTATTGGTTGATTGGTGTGTTGTTATTTGTTTTTGGATGATTGTTCCAACGATGTTAGGCTCAAGAAAACTGGCGATGCTCCTATATGGTAATACGCTTGAACGTCTTGGGAAACATGTAGCCAAGGCATACTAGGCTATTAAGGTAGTATTTAACGCATGAGCCACTGTTTACAATCCCTATGATTATGTAGTGCATGTTGTAGGTGGAGATAAGAGCTCATAGAATTGGAGAGATATGTATGCCACTCCATGAGTTATTAGGAATACACCCTTCATCCACGCAATTAATATACATACCAATTAACCGGTAAAAGATAGTTAGGGAGTAAGGAAGTCTAAGTAAACACATTTGTCTCCATATAAGTTTTCACAACCACAATAGTCTTAGTTATTTTATTTTCATTGCAATTGTAGTTTTTGGGTTAGTTGACTAGCAACTAATTCCGCCCACTCTTCCAATACCCGAGATTTTACTTGCTTTCTAAAAAAATATAAAAATACAAAAATACTCTTCCTTCACCCTTAGACCTTTTAGAGTAGCCTTTCTATCCTAACGAACACTATTCCCTGTGAGAGAACGATCAATCCCCCGTACTTGCCACTACACTATACTACACCGATCAGGTACACTGCCTGGTGGGATTGCAAGATTCTCGAGATCCCTCGAGAGGTAAAACCTGTTTGCGTGGTCGCAATCCCACGCACATCAAGTTTTTGGCGCCGCTGCCGGGGAATAGTTATTGTTTAGGTAGAAATTTTTATTTTATTAGGTCTACTCGCTAGAATCCTTTCTAGTGAGATTTTTATTTTATTTTTCTAGGATTTCTTTAGCCTATCTTATTCCTTTGTGTTTTTGTTCGTAACCTTTACCATCCGCCATCATGGAAGGTGGTAACATCCTTGATCCCAACAACCCACCTCAACCAAACTACCCACCACAACCAAACCAACCTCCTAGAGCCCGTACCTTAGGAGAGTATTCCCGACCTAGCCACCTTGGCTATCGCAACACCTTTGAGCTCACTCAAGGGGCCAATGTCACTCCCTTGCGATCCGACACCATCCGGTTGGTGCAAAGCGGATGTGCATTCCATGGACTTCGTTCCGAAGATCCAAATCAACATCTCAAGGATTTCCTCAAAATCGTAGATTCCATAGACCTTGATGTTGCCACTCGAGAGACGACCCGATTGCATCTCTTCCTATTCTCTCTGCGAGACCAAGCTAGTCAATGGCTTGAGCGACTTCCCGCAGGATCCATCACCTCTTAAAATGATCTCACAACTCGTTTCCTTGCTCAATTTTTCCCACCGGGGAGAACTACCAAGCTAAGGAATGATATCTTGGCGTTCCAACAACGCCAAGGCGAAACTCGTACATCGACTCCATTCAAGGACTTACTTCAAAAAGTCCCTCATCATGGCATAGACCTTTGGCTCCAAGTCCAAATTAAATTTTCTATGACCACATCAATCTCCACACGAGGCAAACCATTGACCAAGCGGCCGGTGGCAAGCTACGTGATCTAAGTG